>JBBGZY010000501.1:2322500-2602500 GCA_037952925.1 Lithobates clamitans | reverse complement strand
AGAATTGTATATCTAGGTGACAGCAGAAAAGTGAATGCAAATTTTTGCAGATTGCTTGAGTTTGATAACAGCAACGCTCAGATTTAGCATGATAAAATATTGGAGGTCTTGGAAGTAGGGCTGTCTTTAAAATGCAGGTTAGATACATTGACCCTATAATAAATTTGTTAGCAGCCCTATAAAATATTGTAACACCCCTGATAAAATTATTCTAATTTATGAGAGCACCACATGTTCAAGGGTCTGCTACTATTGCTGTTTATTGGTACTTATTAAATATAAAATCATAAAAATTGCTTTTCTACAATCTTCATTTAAATAGTGATGTCTCTATATTTCATCCCATGTCGACCACCTTATGGGGCAGAGAAAATATGCAGACTATTTGAGTGAAATAATTTTGCATGGTGAAAATACAGTCAAGGCTGCCAACTGCTTGTAGATTATGAGAAGTGTGTTTTCCGTAACTTCTGCATTTGTGTGGAATACTTAGACTTGCTTTGTCTATATGTTCCCCCTAAAGCCCTGCTAGACAGTACTTAGCACTGTGGCATGCTCTCAATGCAATTACACACCTACTCTAACCCAGCAGTGCTTAAATTAAGTTCAGAACTTAGCTCAGTTAATGCCTGATCAAGTCCTATGACTTATGCCCTGTACACGCGGTCAGACTTTGTTCGGACATTCCGACAACAAAATCCATGGAATTTTTCCGACGGATGTTGGCTCAAACTTGTCTTGCATACACACGGTCACACAAAGTTGTCGGAAAATCCGATCGTTCTGAACGCGGTGACGTAAAACACGTAAGTCGGGACTATAAACGGGGCAGTGGCCAATAGCTTTCATCTCTTTATTTATTCTGAGCATGCGTGGCACTTTGTGCGTCGGATTTGTGTACACACGATCGGAATTTCCGACAACGGATTTTGTTGTCGGAAAATTTTATATCCTGCTCTCAAACTTTGTGTGCCGGAAAATCCGATGGAAAATGTGTGATGGAGCCCACACATGGTCAGAATTTCCGACAACAAGGTCCTATCACACATTTTCAGTCGGAAAATCCGACCGTGTGTACGGGGCATTAGACTTACCCTGATTACTTCCTGGGCCTGCTGAATGCCCTGAGCTTCAGTTTCTCCCTAACTACATTTGTCTACCACCAGACCTTACCTCAAGCATATCTCGCTTTGCAATTTGCTACTGCATTATGGCTCTATCAACACTGAACAGCCATTGCTGTTTGGCCATTTCCAACTGCTGCATTCTGGTCTTGTCAGCAATGCAACATTCACACATTCATAAACTTTAGGGAAGTCCTGACACACTAAAGCTTCACCTAAGTGAAGACATTGTGTTACCAGCTAGTGTAGTGGCACAGAATCCACCAAATTTCATGACTAAACCCATATCATAAAATAAAAGTTGATGTAAACCTGATTCATGAAATTTAAGCTGGGCACATATATCTGCAGTGTTTTGTTATCTCTCTTCAAAGCCCTGTGTCTTGTAGCTTTGTCATGCTCCATTCCTCTGTTATCAGCCTGAGAACTTTTGACAAGCTCTCAGAGACCCTGAGATAGAAGTGTGTGTTGGAGGAGGTTGCTATAAATAGATTATCAGACTGCTAAACTATACACAGGCAACCTCTGCAGGTGTGGGGAGGGGGGGGGGTGTGCCTTTCCTCCAATCAGCTGTCTCACAGTCTCTCACAGTGTCTAGCAATGATCTCCGCCTACAGGAAGTGAAAATTCTAACAGAACGTGCACTTTTTAAACAGTGTATCAAGGTGAAGACAGAAGATATACATGTAAAACTTATATAGGGGGATTTGTTTCATCCCTGTGTATCATCTGAGGCTGTTCACTTCACTTGGTATATGTAAGGGTTTACATCCACTTTAAGAATGTTCCATCAACATATATCATATACTAAGCATGCAATAATAGTATTTGATACTTAGAGACTGATCATGGGATTAGTCTACTATTAGAGAATCAGTCTACTGATTCCAAGTAGAACTCCTAAGATGAGATCTTTGAACCTGAGTTTTCAAATCCTTCACTGTGTTGCAGAATTATAGGAAATAGGAAAGATGTATCCTCAAGCAAAAAAAAAACTTGTCAAAGGATTTCAAACATTCAAAGAAGCCACTGTATGCTTCAACCTGTCAGGATTTAGATAAAGCCAATATGCACATCTGATTATAGTTTGTAAGATTTCAGTAGTTTTTCGTAATATCGTGCTGAAATATCCTGACATCTAACATTTAGATGACATAAGCACCCTGGCAGTTGTGACCATTATCACCAGAGCCATGAATGTAGCATATACATCATGGCTCTGTCCTGAGTGGCTCTGTCATAAGTGATGCGCAGTTTCACCGACGCAGTTATCAATTCTGATCATGTCTTCTCTGCGCTTTTACAGGTAAATGTCTTCTATCCATCTGTACATCTCTACTGAACTGACATTGGTAAAACATTTTTTGGTAAATGTCTTCTGCTGCCATATCTTTAAACTTCTATATTTAATGCTAGCTCTATAACAACTACACTGCAATAGCAATATTACTGGTGATTGATTCTCAACCCCATTTGGCTTGAGTGATCAAGAGAGGTAATTAGCTTTACGACCCTAGCCTGTGTCTGTAGCTGGTCTGGTATTGGCCATCTCCTCTCCCATATTCAGGTGTCTCAAATCAGACCCAATAATGACCAACTGAGAAATGGATGTCTGCTCAGTCTCCCTATAAATTTAAAGCAGCCTATGGGGTGGCGCAGACAGGGGCAAGGCGCAGACATCATGGCTCTGTCACGAGTGATGCGCAGTTTCAACAATGCAGTTTAACGAAAGCAGGATAACTAAAGCTGGATGAAGATACAACAAGAACTCTGCTCCACTCTGCAAAACGACAAACAAACCAGCTTTTGACATTTATTTTATATAAAGTCAGTTTCCCACTCTCTATCCACTAACATGCTCCTTATTCTCTTCCTTCTCACATTTATGTCTTCTATCCTCAAATTATCTTTACTCTACCCCTCCTATCTTCCCTGCAGCATGCACATGTCACCCTCACTCCTACCCTCTCCATACTATGGCACCCATCATCTCCTACATTTGCTGCACCCACATGCTGACATAAACACCAGGGCCACTAGACATGTGCGCTCATGCACATCCCACCCCCATCTTGCCTTTCTCGCCCTGCTCCTTCTCCTAGTCTCAGGTGACATTTCTCTTAATCCTGGTCCGCCATTTTCCAACTGCAAGCCACATATCCAATACCCCTCCCGCTCTGGCAACCACCGCAATCCACTCAGTTTAATTTCTATCCCCCTACTTCCTCAAAGCAGCCAATCTCATGCGCCCTTTGGAACGCCCGCTCCATCTGTAACAAACTAACATCTGTGCATGACCTCTTCATCTCTCATGGCTTTAACATACTTGCCATAACAGAAACCCGGCTTCAAAATTTTGACTCAGCTTCTCCTGCTGCCCTCTCCTATGGTGGACTCCATTGGATTCACTCCCCCAGACCCAACAGATAGAAAGGAGGTGGAGTTGGCTTCCTTCTATCCCCACAAAGCACCTTCCAAGTCCTTCCTGTCCCTCCCTCTCTATCCCTCTCTTCATTCAAGATGCACTGTATTCGTCTGTTTTCTCCCATTTCTCTGATTGCAGCAATTTATCGGCCTCCAGGACCGGTATCGCGCTTTCTTGATGACTGCTGCCTGACTACCCTACTTTCTCTCATCCTTAATACCCACTATCATTCTTGGTGACTTCAACATTCCTGTCAATGTTAACAGCCCAACTACAGCCAGACTTCTCGACCTAACCTCATCTTTTGACCTAACCCAATGGACACATACTTCCACTCACTCCAATGGTAATACCCTTGACCTTGTATTCTCCCATCTCTGCAACCCTGGCAACCTCACCAACACCCCCTTTCCTCTCTCTGATCACAACCTCATTACTTTCACTGTATCCTTGCCTCCAACCACCCATCCCTCCAAGGAGCAAACAATTACTTTTAGAAACCTTTGCCACTTTAAGCCTTCTCTTTTCTATTCTGTTACTGACCACCTATATGACATAATCTCTCCCGTGTCCTGACCTGGCCACCTCTGTCTACAACAGTTCACTCTCATCATCACTAGATGCACTTGCTCCTCTAACCACACGCAGAATCAGGCCCCGACCCTTATATCCCTGGCAAACTGACAACACTAGAAATCTCAAGAGACATTGCCGTGCTGTTGAAAGACTGTGGTGTAAAACCAAATGCCTGCAAGATTCACCCTATATAAATCTGCCCTTCTAAAATACAATTCCTGCCTCCATGCTGCCAAACAAGCCTACTTTGTCTCTCTTATTAATTCCTTGTCATCCAGTCTACGTCGGCTCTTCTCAACCTTAAACTCTCTGCTTCGTCCCCCACCCCCTCTACCCACTAACTCACTCACTGCCCAAGAGATTGCCAATCACTTCAAAGACAAGACTGATGCAATTCATGAGGACACCTCCACTGTGTGTACATCTTCCCCACCCAATATACCTTGCCTAACAGCACATTCAACACTCTCCCCTTTTGAATTGGCTACTACTGAAGAGGTTACAAAACTTTTCTCAGATGCCCACCTAAACAATTGTCCCTTGGATCCTGTTCCCTCACTACTACTACGGTCACCCTCTTCTTCTATCATATGCTCCCTCACTCACATCTTCAATCTCTCCCTCTCTAGTGGCACCTTCCCCTCCCCTCTAAAACATGCGCAAATCACTCCCATACTTAAAAAGCCCTCACCGGACCCTACCAATCCTGGACAACTTAAGACCCATCTCATTGCTCCTATTCACCTCTAAACTTCTAAAACGCTTAGTCTACAACCATCTTAGCTCCTACCTCAGTGAAAATAACCTTCTTGACCCCTTACAGTCTGGCTTTCGCTCACAGCACTCCACAGATACTGCCTTACTAAAACTCACTAACAATTTAATAACTGCTAAAACCAACAGCCAGTACTCCATACGCCTACTACTTTACCTCTCTGCGGCCTTTGATACTGTTGACCACCCACTCCTTCTCAATAAACTACATTCCCTTGGCCTCCGACATTCTACTCTATCCTGGTTCTCTGCCTATTTATCACAGCGCTCCTTCAGTGTCACCTACAACTCTGTCTCCTCCTCTCTATTCCCCCTTTTGGTGGGGGTCCCCCAAGGCTCTGTTCTTGTACCCCTTCTCTTCTCTATCTACACCTCCTCCCTTGGTCACTTGATAACCGCCCACAGATTCCAATACCACTTATACGCTGATGACACCCAAATCTATCTGTCTACTCCTCACCTCACTCCTTCAGTCTCCTCTCGCATTATTAACTTACTAACTGACATATCAGCATGGATGTCACACCACTTCCTTAAACTAAATCTCTCTAAAACTGAGCTATTACTATTTCCCCCCGCCCGTGCCCCCCTCCATGACTTTTCCATCAAAATCAACCATGAAACCATCAGTCCCTCCCCTCATGCCAGGATACTAGGTGTAATCCCAGACTCTGACTTGTCATTTCAGCCTCAAATCCAATCGTTGTCAAAAGTTTGTAGAATTCACCTCCGTAACATCTCTAAACTTCGCCCCCTTTTAACCAATGGAACCACCAAGCTCCTCATTCACTCCCTTGTTATCTCTCGCCTTGACTATTGCAACTCCCTTCTCATTGGCCTGCCTCTCCATAGGCTTTCCCCTCTTCAGTCTATCATGAATGCTGCTGCCAAACTTATACACCTTACCAACTGCTCAGTGTCTGCCAACCCTCTCCTCCAATCCCTTCACTGGCTCCCAATCATCCAGCGAATTAAATTAAAAAAACTAACCCCAACATACAAAGCCATTTACAATTCTGTCCCAAGCTACATCACCAATCTTGTCTCCAAATATCAACCAAATCGTCCTCTCTGCTCTTGTCAAGACCTCCTACTCTCAAGCTCTCTCATCTCCTCCTCACATGCTCGTCTCCAGGATTTCTCCAGAGCCTCTCCCATCCTCTGGAACTCGTTACCTCCACCTGTCCAGCTATCCCCTACTCTTGCTACCTTCAGGCGATCCCTGAAAACTCATCTCTTCAGGAAAGCCTATCATGTCTCTAACTAATCTTTTGCCACTTCCATCAGTTCATTCTCCACAGTTACAACCTTTTGTACCACCTGCCCCACCCTATTAGATTGTAAGCTCTTCTGAGCAGGGCCCTCTTAATCCTCTTGTATTTTATTGTATTATAACTGTATTGTCTCCCTTTTATACTGTAAAGCGCTGCGTAAACTGTTGGCGCTATATAAATCCTGTATTTTAATGATAATAATAATATACTGTGCATGTGCCTGGAAACAGAATGAAAATGAAAACACTATAGAGAGCAACACTGGTAGGTTTGATTAAAGCGTAAATCCACTTTTGTTGAGAAAAAAACATTTCCCCCTGGGTGATCTATGTACATTGCAAGGAGTGTGACAACCTTTGTTGCAGATTCCTACCTTTTATTATTCTGAAGAAATCCATGTGTGTTTGTCTGTGCCTCTGTGCTTAGTAGATCTGATGGGAGTGGTTTCATAATTTTCAGTCAGCTGTGGCAGCTGCAGGGCACTAATGAGGAAAGCTGCTGGGCCTGCATCCCTTTAGACGTGTTCCTATTGGAAGTATCTCACCGAAAATGACATTTTTGTTGCAGGGGATGCCTGAAATCTGACTTGTATCTTAGGCAAGAACATATTTAGGGGGCACACCATACAATGCGTTTAAATTCAAGATGGTGCTGCTATAAGACCTACAAACAGTACAAAATATTTTACAGCACACACATACAAGAATGACATTTCCTGCAGGGCTAGTTAAAAACACATGAACATATTCAAAAAATAAGGGGGTTTGGTCACACTATATGGTCATATAGTGCTAAGCCCACTTACTGCGACAAGTACCCTGAATTTGTCGCAGTAAGTGGGCTTAGCACTATATGACCATATAGTGTGACCAAACCCCCGTATTTTTTGAATATGTTCAGGTGTTTTAAACTAGTCCTGTAGGAAATGTCTTTCTTGTATTTGTGCGCTGTAAAATATTTTGTACTGTTTGTAGGTCTTATAGCAGCACCATCTTGAATTTAAACGCATTGTATGGTGTTTCCCCCAAATATGTTCTTGTATATTGTAGTAGACCCTGACCAGGTTTTTTGGGCTGGAGCACCCCTCCCCCTCCTCATTACCTCTTGTTTAGTGGCCACCAGTGCATAGGATGAATCCCCTTCAGTTCTCCCACATAGAGGAGTTCAGCACCCATGGTTGAGACAAAGGATCTTCCATTCTATTACTAGAGTAGGACCCACTAATTCGGGGTACTTTGTCGCAGTAAGTGGGCTTAGCACTATATGACCATATAGTGTGACCGAACCCCCATATTTTTTGAATATGTTCAGGTGTTTTTAACTAGCCCTGCAGGAAATGTCATTCTTGTATGTTTGCGCTGTAAAATATTTTGTATTGTATCTTAGGCAGACTTCTGGGGAAATTGGTGAGCCAATCACACAAGCAGGAAATTATGTTTCCGGGGAGTGGTCAGTACATATTCTGTGTACAGAACAACTCCATGTAGCCATATTGCTTTACATTTATAGAAAATTACAGCGGAGTTACCCTTTAAGAATTTAATAACATTTATTGAACATTTCTATCTTGAGCTTACTTTTAGGAATGGATTAATTGGTGAGTTTAGTTCTGCTTTAAATCTAACTTTCACCTGACACCTAAAATTAAACTCAAGCTGCAAGTAAAAGGGAGCCAGAACAATGCACAGATGCACAGTGATGACTGCTAATATCATAATATGTGAATGTGTTTAGCTTCCCCCATGCAGTTGGATAAGCCACCCGAGGGCACAATGTGGATGTAGGTGTATACATGTAGAAGTGCAGTAAGAACCACAAGGTGCTCCCATAAGGAAGCCAAGGGTAAAAAAAAACAGGGAATAAACCAGTAAAGACACCTCAGCAGCCAATAGCACAATGTTAACCACATGCAGACAACTGTGATATGGGCGATTAACTAGCTGGATAAGAGCAGTACAGACGAGTCCTAGAAAACCATTACCCTATATTAGAGCTGAATGATTCTGGCTAAAATGAGAATCACAATTTTTTTGCTTAGAATAAAGATCACGATTCTTGTGGCGTAACATCATCTTTCACATTATACAAAACAATTAATTAAACTGTATTCTTTCCAAAAATACTGCGTTTAGAAGACTGTTGCACAAATACAGTGTGACATAAAATATTGTAACAACTGCCATTTTATTGTCTTGAAAGCAACAAGTGTCAGAAACAGGTTCAGTCTTTAACCACTTGCCTACAGGGCACTTACACCCCCTTCCTACCCAGGTCATTTTTCAGCTTTCAGCGCTGTCGCACTTTGAATGACAATTGCGTGGTCATGCTACACTGTACCCAAACAAATTTTTTAGCATTTTCTTCACACACATAGAGCTTTCTTTTGGTGGTATTTAATCACTGCTGGGATTTTTATTTATTTAAAAAAAAAGACCCAAAATGTTGAAAAAAAAATGTTGAAAAAAAATGTTTTTTACGTTTTTCTGTCAGTAAATTTTGTAACGGAGTAATTTTTTGCGTTCACTGATGTGCGCTGATGAGGCGGCACTTATGGGCACTGATGAGGCGGCACTTATGGGCACTGATTAGGTGGCACTGATGAGGAGGCACTAATATGTCACACTTATGGGCACTGATAGGTGGCACTGATATGTGGCACTGATGAGCACTAATAGGTGGCACTGATGGGCACTGTTAGGTGGCACTGATGGGCACTGATAGGTGGCATGGATAGGCGGTACTGATGGGCACTGATGGGCATTGATGTGTGGCACTGATGGGTGAGACCGATGGGCATTGATCAACAGCAGTGATGGGCATTGATGGGCAGCACTGATAGCCAGCACTGACTGGCATCGCTAATGGGCACTGATTGGTGGCATTTGTGGACAGTGGTGAGCACCGGTTGCTGCCACTTGTGGGCACTGATTTCTGGGATTGGTGGGCACTGATTAGTGACACTATATTGCTATATTGTAATCAGGGCACTGATGATCAGTGCCCTGATTACATTCCTAGATGTCCCCCCATGGGCGCGCTAGCGTCCCAGAATGAGAGCTGCACTGCCCTGCTTTCATTTGACGGTGTGCGGGCGGCAACTAGTTTGGTGGTTAAACTGCCCTCATCTACAGACCAAAGTTCATCCCTTTGATCTAAAACAACAAGATAGCACTCTATGCCAAAGATACCCTAGTGTTTTTGGGGGATACGGGCCCATCCCTGTCTGCAGTTATGTCCTTAATAGACTTGTATGGATCCCTTTCAGGATTCAATATTAACTGGGACAAATCCATAATGCTCCCTGTGGACCCTGTGCATATGGGACATCCAAGCCAGACTCATCAGTTGGCTCTGGTTACATCATTTAAATATTTGGGAGTAGTAATTACACTGAATGTTACAGAATATACAGATAGGAATATACTCCTTCTTATTGCCAAATTCAGACAATTGAGTAAAACATGGAGTAAATTTCCATTGTCTATGGTGGGGAGGGCGAATTTGGTGAAGATGGTGTGGATGCCCCAGATGTTATATGTATTACATAATTGCCCTATATGGTTGACATTACGATTATTTAGGACTATTGATTGTGGAAGGGTGTTTAAAACCTAGAATTAGATTAGAAATATTACAACAGCCCATAGATAATGGGGGAATTGCGATACTAAATGCAAGATTATACTTTATCGCATCACAATTACAACATTGGCATGGTTGGGAGGTAGTGGACATGGAGGACCCTACACAGAAGATATTAAAATTTCAATTTAAAAAATACCCTTTAGTTCAACTAATAGTAGCTCGCCATTTTTATAATTAAAAAAAACGTTCCCTACTTTCTACTTAAATCATAGGGTATGGGAAGCAGTGAGAAATATTACTCAGCATAAAGGGTATACAAAACATATGGGATAACTTTTACCTTTATGAATTTAATAGACTATCGGAATTTTCAGATTGGAAAAAGGCGGGCATAATATTTCTGTACCAGTTATATGAAGGGGATGTTCTTCCTTTTAATATATTAAAAGACGGCTATCAGTTAACGAACAATAACTTCTACCAATATCTTCAAATACGTCATGCATTACAAATTCAAAGCTCAAAAATCCAATTACAGTATGAACACTCTAAAATTCTAACAAAGGCAACTTTGGTTGCCTGTACGAAACGAGGATTAATAGGAGAGCTTTATTCCAACTTACAAATAATAGAGAACACCGAAAAACATAAAAATAGTTTTGTCCGGTGGCAAGGAGACATAGAAGATCTAGATAAGGTGGACTGTACACGAGCCCTGGAAACACTTCCGAGGTGATCTCTCTCGTCCTCTCAAAGGCTATCTCAGCTTTTTATCATAAATAGGGCTCATTACACCCCACAAAAACTCTATGCTTGGGGAAAATATACAACAAAGTTATGCCCACGATGCTCTCTATTTAATGGTTCTCACCTCCACATGCTCCTGGACGAAAACCTTCTCCAGAGTGCTCAGGACCTCAGACTGGGCCAAAGGTTTACCTTCCAACAAGACAATGACCCTAAGCACACAGCTAAAATAACGAAGGAGTGGCTTCACAACAACTCCGTGACTGTTCTTGAATGGCCCAGCCAGAGCCCTGACTTAAACCCAATTGAGCATCTCTGGAGAGACCTAAAAATGGCTGTCCACCAACGTTTACCATCCAACCTGACAGAACTGGAGAGGATCTGCAAGGAGGAATGGCAGAGGATCCCCAAATCCAGGTGTGAAAAACTTGTTGCATCTTTCCCAAAAAGACTCATGCCTGTATTAGATCAAACGGGTGCTTCTACTAAATACTGAGCAAAGGGTCTGAATACTTAGGATCATGTGATATTTCAGTTTTTCTTTTTTAATAAATCTGCAAAAATGTCAACAATTCTGTGTTTTTCTGTCAATATGGGGTGCTGTGTGTACATTAATGAGGAAAAAAAATGAACTTAAATGATTTTAGCAAATGGCTGCAATATAACAAAGAGTGAAAAATTTAAGGAGGTCTGAATACTTTCCGTCCCCACTGTATATACATTTGCTAGAAACATTAGAAAGAGAGAGTTCCTGTAAATGTTGCTTTGCTGCTTCTCTGCACAAAATATAGAAAACCAGGAATCACAGATTGCTGCAATCATTCAGTGCACAGTGCTGCAGCAGGTCTTTGCTGTCAAACATGCATAATTTATTACTTGGCACACTCTCTATATGTTTTAGCCTCATGTATATTATCACTGTGGTTTGTCTACAGACACCGCACATGCAACAGTAATCATATTTTCTGCAGTATACCGATACAGCTAGTAATTAATATTTATTGGTCTTTTGGGAAAATGTCTATTTCGAAAAGCATCTTAAAACAGCACCACATCATGCTTTTATATGTAATGGAAAAACAGTTCACTTTCCCCCTAGCCAAATTGATTATATATTGATAAATGCAGTGCATTGATTTTGTGCTACAAATAACTTTAGCCAGAAGTAAAACTACTTTGTCTCTAGCTTCCCTAGATCTAAAGATCAACTGTAATTTAATTTTAAATTTAAATAACACCTGAAAAAAAGACTAAGCTTACTTTATCATTTGGCTGCCTATAATATTTTTAACTAATCTATTGATTTTTGCTGCAGGTGGATCCATTAGCTGTGTTAGCAGAAACTATAATGACACCTTCACGGTACCTGCCATACCTGGGAGCTACATGTGTTGTGTACAGCTGCCTGTACAAATGAATTACAGGATTTCACTGTACACAAGTGTATGCAGCTCAGAATGCAAACATGCATACATCCACATCCACGTGCGTGTATACTCACATACAACTGTATTGTGTTATTAATTTAAACAGGCAGCTGCAGCTCCCAGGCGCAAAAAAAAAACATATTTTATGCTTTATCCCCCAATACGCCTGTGTGAATGAGCCCTAAAAGTGCTTTGAGGGTTGGTCTACACCAGATGCGTTTTTATTCTGCATCAAAACGTATGGACAGTGTTTAACATGGATTGCAATAGTCCTATTCACATCAGTGTACCCAAAGGTGTTCTATTCCGTTGAAGTCAGGACTCAGTGCAGGCCAGTCAAGTTCCTTTGCCCCAAACTCGCTCATCCATGTCTTTATGGACCTTGCTTTGTGCACTGGTGTGCAGTAATGTTGGAACAGGAAGGGGCCCTTCCCAAACTGTTCCCACAATGGTGGGAGCATGAAACTGTCCAAAATGTCTTGGTATGCTGACGCCTTAAGAGTTCCCTTCACTGGAACTAAGGGGCCAAGCCCAACCCCTGAAAAAAACCCTTCCCCATAATCCCCCCTCCACCAAATGATTTGGACCAGTGCACAAAGCAAGATCCATAAAGACATGGATGAGCGAGTTTGGGGTTGAGGAACTTGACTGGCCTGCGCAGAGTCCTGACCTCAACGCAATAGAACACCTTTGGGATGAATTAGAGCGGATACTGACTGCCAGGCCTCCTCGTCCAACATCAGTGCCTGACCTCACAAATGCGCTTCTGGAAGAATGGGCAAACATTCTCATAGATACACTCCTAAACCTTGTGGACAGCCTTCCCAGAAGAGTTTAAGTTGTTATAGCTGCAAAGGGTGGGCCAACTCAATACAGAACCCTACGGACTAAGACTGGGATGCCATTAAAGTTTATGTGCGTGTAAAGGCAGACAACTCAATAAGTTTGACAATATAGTATGTAGTATGTGTGTATATACATATATATATATATATATATATATATATACATAGACATACATAGTATATCCTGCAAGTATTTAAACAATTTAAACAGCAGCCAAACAGCAACCATGTATATATTAGGAATTTAAAAAAATGTTTTCAACCAAAAGTTGCAGCTCCTGTGAAATGGGCACGAACTTGTATCTTAAAGATACCTGTCTCTTTCCAAATTGACAGGTTTGCCAGATTCAGATGATAAACCTTTATTCCTTTACTCATCTGTAAAGACCCATCTATTCTCATCGTGACAAACGTGTGACATTTCTTTCTTTTGAGGTCATTCAGCTTCCTTAGAAACCATAACAAATACTAGACAGCACATTCTATAGCTGAATTATCTCATTTGATCCTCTTTTTCTTAAAATCTAAAAATAGATAGAAGCTAAAAGGTATATTAATAACTTACGTAATAAAAGGTAATTTGCAGTACTGAGCTCAGTCTGACCATCCTGTGGCTAAAGATAGAAGCTGGTTGGTTTCTATGTACTCATTTGCCCCAGTCTTCCCTCTGTATAGTTTAAAATCTTCCAAAACTACTATAGAGTTCAGGCTAAATAAACTGTATGTATGGCATAAAGTTTAATGTAAATTGTTCATTGGTTCACATAGGAGCTAACATCAAATGCTATCTTATATAATAAGCCTTGCAACCTTTACATATGTGTATAGTAAGTGTAATTAGAGTGATATAATAACCCCTGATCTGCGTACTTACTTTATATTATTTTTTGCAATATTCAATAACAAACAGTGAATTTTTTGTTACACAATAAGGCCTAGTTCACATGCTGCATATCAATGCGTATCCCATACAAGGACCGAGTCAACCAGCATGGGGATGCACAGGTGTTAAATGCATCCTTGTGCAGGTAGTCCCACAGATGTCCATTGTGACATAGCGGCTGCATGGACAAAGCCGTCGCTGCATGGCCCCAATCGTAGGCAGTGTGCATAAATGTAAAATTGAGACACATGTGCATCGCCATGGGTACGCATTTAAATGCCTTCAGTGAAAAGACCTAAACGTTTGGGGGTGGGGAGAACCATACACTTGCGCATTTACATACACACAATCTGTAAGTATAACAATTTCTCATCCCCATCATACAGTTCCACAAGGTCAGACCATGAGGCTAGTGGTTCACACACATGTTGGGAGCTGGATCTAAATTTTAGGTAGCCTGATAAATGAACCCTCATTAAAATAGTATTTACAAAGCTAAAGCATGTGGTACTGGAGGAGGGCTTGGAGTCTCTCCACTGTAGGAAATTGGCTTTGTGAGCGTAGAAGCATACTGTACAAAGCATAATTTTTGCAGAAGTGGTAGAGATGAAGTCATTGATCTGTCCTAAAAGGCATACTCCTGCGGGGGTTAGTAGTGGTGGACTAAGACATGCTAACAGCTTAATGTATATACTAGATCAATAATGGCCCAACAAGGAGCATGACCAGAAGAAATGAAACAACTAGAGGGGCTTTGGAGACATCTCGGGTAATCTGAGTGGTGCAATATGCTATTTTGTGATGGTCAGTCATATAGTATAAACAATGCAACCAATCTTTTAGTTATATTGAAGACATCACTGAGCCAGTAGCTGGCAATTATATCCCACATGTCAGGGAATGATATAGCTATGTAAAAAGTCCACTTTTTAAATGAGTTGACAAACTTGAGGACCAACTGTTTGTGACAGGTTGTAGATATTGGTTACAACTTTTTGCTGAAAAAAAAATCTTGGAGAAGGTTGTCAAGTATATTTTCCAAGAATAAAACTTGGAAGAATACTTGGAGAGACCAAAACTGTGTCGTTATAGCATGTCTCAGCAGTTAATATCTGAAAAAACATTTTGTTTGGCATATTTAGAAGTGTTTGTAAGTTCAAAAACACACCTTTACAGAAAAGCTGGTAGATGTGTTTAATCCCATAGATGGCCCACCAGCAGGTGTCTGGGTGATCATACAGTTCAGAGGTTAGGACTGTACTAAAGAGGGGATCTAGCACTGCCCTTTTTTAAGCTAGGCTAGATCTGAGACATTCACTGGTGTAGATCTGTTACACATACTCCATTATCCAAAGAGAAAAGGGTCCAGCAGCTTATACCTTTACTTTTCTCTCCTGCAGCTTCTTTCAGCCACAGGGAGTGAAAAGAAATACACTACCCTTTCAGTTATGGGGATTACATGATCCTATCCCCTTCTGATCACATAATACTGCTAACTAGACACCCAGCGCTACCACCTGGGATGGAAAGAGAGCCATCAGCCTTGTATATGTTATCAGATTGAGCAGGAAAGGGATGTCCTGCTGTTGGGGTTTCAACTAAATTGACCTGACATGACAAAGCACAGGTAAATTCGCAATGGCAGACTCCATTCTCTCAGGACAGATTTCCAATAATAATAGAGACTTAAAGAGGAACTAAACCTGCCTGTCCTTTACAGCCAAGCAAGTGGCCATCTTGTTTGATCTGCCGTTGACATGGTGTAGCACATATGATCAACTATGACAATATTTGATGGCTTGAAAGTTCAGTTGAAAGCTAACAAAAACACACTAGTAAGGGCAACAGTTATCATTTAAGGCATGCTTTGAATTTACCAATTTGAGAAACAGTTAAATTGGTGGGTTTAGTTCCACTTTTACTTCCATGGAGCTCAATTAAACCTTCTGCATTTATTACTGAAATTCAATCAAACTGCATACAATATAATACATTTTTCTATATGGTCTGAAGTTTTTTGGTATTGTGTGCAGAAGCTAAGGTTAAAATACCATGTGCAGCAGCACTATGAACAGTCGGACTGCAGCTTTCCAATACACACCACAACAGCCCAAGTCTCCAGTGGTCCAACATGCCTCCTCCCCTGCACATTGCTCCAAATAATGGTGCTGCTTAGAGAGCATCATAAGTTCTGTTAACTGGAACAATGTGCAAGGGTTAGTCTCCAGAGTGCTTCTGCATGGGTTATTTTTGCTGTAATAAATTTATATTGAACTTTTACAAAAGGGTAAACAGTCTAATTATATACAAAGTTGTTATTGCAAAGATCAGTACAACAAGCTATAAAAAAAGACTAAGTAAGTATCAAAAATTACCGCGCTACTCACTATAAAAAAGCTCGGTTATAAAACTAAAAAAGCAGCAGTCTTAATGTGAGGCGTGCACATATTAGACAAAAATAATCAAAAAAGACCGCGCTAAGAACAATGACATGTGACGTAACTAAACAGACATGATTACGTGCATAGAAATGCAATTCATCAAATATAAAAAATATTAAAATATTGAAACACCAAAATTCTAATGAAAGTGAAAATAGAACAAGTGACTAAAAAATGAAAGTCCCAAATGAAGTAGGAAAGTGACTAAACAGTCACAAAAACACACAGTCCTCGGGGCCAAGGCAGATGCAATCGGTGATTATATACATATAACACCCAGTGAGAAATCCTCCACCTAATAAGATGTGCGCTTACCAGAGGTAAGCTGTAAATCAGCTTAATATGAACCTCCACTCAGGGGAAAAACAGCTCCTCAGGTCTCCACACAAGGAAGGGGGGCGGACAGGATCTTTCAATGAGATGGACTCAATCCGCATATCAGGAGGACCCAAAAGGACAAAACAAATTCTCCATAGTGTAAAACTGTATATCATTTATTCAGGTAAAAAGATGGTCACACTTACATGTAAAAACACGATATAAGGCACATAAGATGAACAACAGCCGGCCGGCTCGCATGCACCCGTTCAAACGAAAACGATGACGTCAGTACAGGAGATGATCAGAGACTCCAGTTCACCAACGAGTATGCTGGAATGGAGGAGGTTCTGGTACCGCCCACGTGGGAGGAGATTCTATTGGAGAGAAGCAGCAACTGATCGATGTGCTGAAATAAACTCATTTCAGCACATCGATCAGTTGCTGCTTCTCTCCAATAGAATCTCCTCCCACGTGGGCGGTACCAGAACCTCCTCCATTCCAGCATACTCGTTGGTGAACTGGAGTCTCTGATCATCTCCTGTACTGACGTCATCTTTTCGTTTGAACGGGTGCATGCGAGCCGGCCGGCTGTTGTTCATCTTATGTGCCTTATATCGTGTTTTTACATGTAAGTGTGACCATCTTTTTACCTGAATAAATGATATACAGTTTTACACTATGGAGAATTTGTTTTGTCCTTTTGGGTCCTCCTGATATGCGGATTGAGTCCATCTCATTGAAAGATCCTGTCCGCCCCCCTTCCTTGTGTGGAGACCTGAGGAGCTGTTTTTCCCCTGAGTGGAGGTTCATATTAAGCTGATTTACAGCTTACCTCTGGTAAGCGCACATCTTATTAGGTGGAGGATTTCTCACTGGGTGTTATATGTATATAATCACCGATTGCATCTGCCTTGGCCCCGAGGACTGTGTGTTTTTGTGACTGTTTAGTCACTTTCCTACTTCATTTGGGACTTTCATTTTTTAGTCACTTGTTCTATTTTCACTTTCATTAGAATTTTGGTGTTTCAATATTTTAATATTTTTTATATTTGATGAATTGCATTTCTATGCACGTAATCATGTCTGTTTAGTTACGTCACATGTCATTGTTCTTAGCGCGGTCTTTTTTGATTATTTTTATAAAAAAAGACTACATCATTATTAACATTGCTGGAGGAGTATCTTGGCTGTATATATGAGTTAAAGAGGAGTGGGGTTAACTGACTGATATAGTACAGGGTATTTTAAAGTGGGAGTAAACTCCCTGGATGATTTTTACCTATAGGTAAGCCTATAATAAGGCTCACCTATAGGTACAGTAAATATCTCCTAAACAAGCACCGTTTAGGAGATATTTACTTGCGAAGACATCAGTGCATGCGCTCCGAAGGAACGGCTTAACCAGGCCATTCCTTCAGAGTCCTGTTCCCTGAACAGTGTGGGAGTGATGTCATCACAGCTCATCCAAAGGACTGGAGCCTGCCAATCGGAGCGAAAACCGGGTAAAGATGGAAGCCCTATCAGGGGTGACACCGCACCGCTGGAGGGCTTAGTTTTAAGGTATGTTTGATATAATGTGCTAGTATGCAATGCATACTAGTACATTATAACTTTGCCTTGCAGGTTTAAAAAAAAAAAAGCCAGCGGTTTACTACCGCTTTAACCCTTGCTACAGAACAAGGTACTTAAAAAAAAAACCCATACCACAAACCTGACTGCATTACAGTAATAAATAAGGAAGGTTCAACTAGGCTTTAAAGGCATCCTGTAATTAAGCTATAGTAAATGTTACAAAACATGTGCAAAATAAGAGTGGTACGTTTTCCTTTAAACTGCCATTGTATAACATACTGAAAATTGTAAAAAAAATGTTTAGGAAATAGTTCCCTTAATCATACTGTATGGAGATTTTGTAAATGTTTCTTTTTTTTCAGTAATGCAAAAGTAAGGTTATTTAAAAGGTAAACTTTAAGAGTAAAATGTGCTCTGGAAACATGTTCCTTCAACAGTTTATATAATCAAAGATTAGTCAATAGAGCAGCTAGAAATGAGAATTCTTAAAATGAAAATATCGTTTGCTTACAGTGCAAGATGTCAGAAAGCACCTTCATGCTTCATGATCACCAGTACAGCCAGGCACACTACTCCACTGAACTAAGAAAGACAGAATTATCAATCAAGGCTTAACATTCTGACTTTGCTGTACTTTAAAGGTATTGGTCCATGCAAAATACACAATTTCATTTTGGACATTAAATAGCTGTCAATATAAAAACCCAGGTTGGTGGGATGTAAATATTTGGTGATTCCAAAAGCTCTTTTTAACTCCCCCCCCCCCCGTAAATTAATCTGAACAGGAAGGGCAGCTAGTACAGTTAGACAGTGCTAATGTGTAATGCAGACTAATCTAATCCTAACATGTTAACACAGCTATTTAACTTGCCCTTCTGCTTAAAGAAAACTCTAAAGAAGAATTTTGGCCAGGCTACATATTCTCAACAAGCAGTAAGTAACCTTTCAAACAAACCCTAACTGGTGTCTGTAGCTGCAGGCACTGTAGAGCAGTTCATTATCAAAATTCATAGCAAAAGCACTGAGATCATTTAAAGTGTATGTCCAGCCAAAACTTTTTTACATTTAGATTTACATAGTTAGACTGGGGAGTTGTTGTTAGGTTTTACTATTATCTGGGTCTCTGTTAGAGAGATTTATCCTCACTTCCTGTCCTGCTGACATTTACCAGACAGGAAGTGTGGGGAACTCTGCAAAAGCAGCACAGATGGAAAATAAATGTTTTTGTTTATTAGAGTAGGGGACGGCTGAAGTTCCTATCAGATTTTAACGTGTCCCTGTTGCAGATTTTCCCTTCCTTACTGTCTGGCGAAACCATGGTCAGCAGGACAGAAAGTTGAACCTCTTTTAAAAACTCCCAAATAGTATTAAACCTAACAGGAATTATATCCTTTCCCATTTTATTTAAAAGTAGAAAAAAGTTTTTGTCTTGACACTTTAAATTGGGTCTCAGCATTCTGTTCTACCCCTCTTTTGATCCACATATTCTTAATAGATTAGAGATTAGAAGGCTGATAGGCTAACAAATCGCTGCTGGGAAAGTGGAACAATGATACACTGCTAAAATGAAACAATGTATTTTTTCTGTAATTTTGCAGAATTACTCCACTGTGCCTGCAGCTACAGAGGTCAGTAGGGGCTTATTTTAAAGCTTATTTACAGTTTGTTAAAATATGTAAATATTTGAAAGTCCATAGCCTGGCCACAGTTCTGCTTTAAAAGGTCTATGCATTTTAAAAAATTGCTGTGCAGATTTCTTAAGCTTTCACACAGGCACCGTGAATGATTGCCATGTTGTCTACAATATAAATATCTCCTATGCTCATCAGCACCTAGTGACCATAATGTGTTATTTTTTCTCAATCCTCAAAAAAAAAATTTAAAAAAAATAAAGCACTAAATAAGAGCACTATATGGAGCACAAAAAATATGACAATCATTAGTGGCACCTGTGTGAATTTTTAAGACATCCGTGGAGCAATTTTTAAAATATATTTAGACCCCTAAGTGTTATATACTTATGTAATCTACTGTGGTCAGCATATAGCAGGCACCAGGCCTTTTCTTAAAGTAAGCACCTTGAATGCCTATGAAATGTAATACATACTTGACTGATAGTCAAAACCCCTTTGCTCCGCATTTCCTAATACTCACATATACACATTTGCTGCTAAACAATATCTAATATTATCCGAAGACTCTTCATTAAACTGTCCACTCTATTTTAATTAAGCAAAAAAATGACAATTTTAAAGCAGGAATATAAGAGAAAAAAATGCATACTAATTCACAAGCCTTATAATTGCAAGACTGGAACATACGGCTATTGGTAATCCACTATGCTCATTTATTGTCCCAGTTGTGCTATTAAGGTATGTAAGGCTGTGGAATTAGACTGAATACATTTCACTAACTTTAAAATCTGAAAATAATAAGCCATTTTGGCTATGGCATGCAACTGTGGTGTTGGCATTGCACTCATTTTACTGCATAAATCAAATGGGTTTAGTCCAATTAAACAAAAGTAATATTACTCTTATATATGGCCAAGTAACTAAAAAGGGAAGTTTTGGGTTGTCACTGTAACTGGAAAAAAAAGACACTTTTTCCAGTGACAGCTGTCTAAGACCCCTTCACACTTCCGAATGGGGCTGTTAGCAATTACATGCGGGAGACCAAGCCATGGTTTCATGGCGATTAGCTGTGAGCTTAAGTTCCATTGAAAGCAATCAGAAGCCGACAGCTTCTGCGGCTAATTATAGCTGTTCACATGTAATCGCTGTGTCTGCATCCAGGAATGATCATTTGCAGGGAATAGTGATTCCATGCGATAAAATGCATTTTCAAAGCTCTGGGAATTTCAGTCGTTATGCTCTCCAAGTCCTTCAGTGCATGAAAGAGCACACTTTTTTTTTGAAGTGGAAAGGAGGGTTGAAATAAGCAAGCTGCATCTCTAAGCATACTATCATTGAGAAGAATCAATATACCGTATATACTCGAGTATAAGTCGAATTTTTCAGCCCTTTTTTTTGTGCTGAAAGTGCCCCCCTCGACTTATACTCGAGTCAAGCACTTTTCTGCAGCAAAAAATTTCATTTTCCGAACCGACTTTGGGGCCCCGTATCTCAGGGCCACTTGGTGCTAGGAACCCCAAATTTGGTGTGCAAACCCAGTGGAACTGGTTCCATAACATATCCAAAGCTGAAGTTCCTAGCACCAAGTGGCCCTGAGATACGGGGCCCCAAAATGGTTTGGAAAATGTCATTTTCTGCTGCAGAAAAGTGCTTGACATTTTCTGAACTGAATTTTGGGGCCCTGTATCTCAGGGCCACTTGGTGCTAGAAACACCAGCTTTGATAATTTTATGGTGCTATTTCCACTGTGTTTGCACACCAAATTTGGGGTTCTTAGCACTAAGTGGCCCCAAGATACAGGGCCCCAAATTCAGGCAACTGTGTCCATTTGCATCAATGTCATTTCGGACCCTTTGGGTTCAGAGACCCCAAATTTTGGCTGCAGCTAGGGGGCATCTAGAAACCCTTAACTACCGAGTTTGAAGTTCAGGGGACCTATGGCTGCAAAGGGGCACAGTGATGCTGCAAATGGGCATTGTTGACCCTCTTTTCCACTTACAGTAGCTGTGCATTTCTCACCCTCGTCTTGTACTCGGGTCAATAAGTTTTTCCCATTTTTTTTGTGGTAAATTAGGGCCTCGACTTATACTCGGAACGACTTATACTCGAGTATATACGGGTAGTTGCTAAAAATAAGAGTGGGCATGGGGTAGCCAACACAATTAATACACAGGAAAATATATTTCACAAAAAGATATCAAATAAAAAGCCAATAAAACACCCTTATGTGGTAGGGTTGCTGTTAATTTCGGGAAAATGTAAAATTAATTAAAACATGGCAGGTTTGGTCCGGAAATGCAAGAACTAAACTAATGCGAAGTTTGAGAGGTCTGAATTCAAAGCAAACAATACACTAATGCCCTGTACACACGGTCGGACATTGATCGGACATTCCGACAACAAAATCCATGGATTTTTTCCGACGGATGTTGGCTCAAACTTGTCTTGCATACACACGGTCACACAAAGTTGAATCCGGTCGTTCTGAACGTGGTGATGTAAAACACATACGTTGGGACTATAAACGGGGCAGTAGCCAATAGCTTTTGTCTCTTAATTTATTCTGAGCATGCGTGGCACTTTGTGCGTCGGATTTGTGTACACACGATCAGAAATTGTCGGAAAATTTTATAGCCTGCTCTCAAACTTTGTGTGTCGGAAATTCCGATGGAAAATGTGTGATGGAGCCTACACACGGTCCGAATTTCTGACAACAAGGTCCTATCACACATTTTCCGTCGGAAAATCCGACCGTGTGTACAGGGCATAAGACCACACATCATGCATAAACATATACATACATAGCAGTAAATATGCACATATAATTACAGGAGTGGCTCTTCAAAGTTGGGGGGGTCTATTTACACTTTAATAAATGTGTATTGTCACTTAAATGTTTAAACAAAATCTGTCTGGAAACCCAGGTGATCCCCAATGATGTCACCTAAAGATTGGATAATATTCACAAATATGTGTGGCAGTACACATTTATAAAAAAAAAGGAGGTGGGAAGGGCATGGGGTTCCCCTTAATACTCCAAACAGACTGTTATCCAGACATTCAGCCTGGGTGGCCAGTATAGGAATGGCAATAAGCAGGTGGACCCTTCTTCCTGTACCATACTTGGCAACATGCCTTTCAGGTTAAAGCAGAGTTCCACCCAAAAGTGGAAGCTCCACTTATCTACCCCCCCCCCATCCGGTGCCATATTTGGCACCTTTCAGGGGAGAGGGGGGAGCGGGTACCTGTTTTTGACAAATACCCATCCCCACATCGGAGAGATCTCGCCACGGCGAGATCATTTTGACGTTCGGCCCCTTCCCCTCCCCACCCACCGCCGGGGCATTCAGAAAGTGCAGCGCGCTTCGCGCATGAGCAGTAGGGAATCGGCTGTGAACTGA
Organism: Lithobates clamitans; assembly: GCA_037952925.1. Lineage (NCBI taxonomy): Eukaryota > Metazoa > Chordata > Amphibia > Anura > Ranidae > Lithobates > Lithobates clamitans. The sequence goes on along the minus strand of JBBGZY010000501.1, from coordinate 2,579,471 downwards.
AAGGCTTCACTGCTGGTTTCCCTTACCACGAATGCCAGTGGCAGCACTCGAGAGCCGATGGAAACATTGACTGGGGTGCTGACATTGCTGGATTCCAGGACAGGTACGTTTCCTAATATTAAAAGTCAACAGTTACAGTATGTGTAGCTGGTTGACTTTTAATATTTTGCTGGGGGGAAGACCTCCGCTTTAAGTTACTTGCAAGGCCAAGCCCCTTAGCTCAATTTTGAGGGACAAGGTCCTCTTCTCCACCTCTATGCACCTCAAAAAGGAGGTGGGGGTAATGGGGGAACCTACGGTAGAACCTGAAAGTCCCTTTATAATAAGGGGGTGCCCAGATTTCTGCCTCTTTCTGAGGGAATGAGTACAGAGAGGACACCCTCATTAGTGGACATGATATATGTACATGATATATGGACATGTATACTCATGATCAGTGGATATTCAATACCCCCCACTATCAATTTTGTTGTACAGGGACTACACTGGCCCTGTTGGGTGCAATTGGTGGCAATTATGTCCTTCTATTACCTGAGAACCTTGAAATCTTGGAGTTCTGTGTTCACCCATAAAAACAGACTAATTAATTTATTACACTCATTTATTCATGGGCCTCCTTTGGTCCCTATGCCATTGCCGAGGTCTTTGTTCTGTGGTGGAGTCTGTTCTGGAGTTAGGTATATTCTGCATATCGTATCATTCCCAGTATTTTCCTGAGAAAGCAGGTCCTAATTCCTGTAAAAATTCACAGAGACACTTTTGTCAGATTTAGCCATTGACTAACCAATTATAGGTTCATCTATTGTAAGGGCTTATGTCCAGTTTGAGTACATAAATGGTAACCCCTATGTGACCTCTAGAATTTGCTATAGTTCTACACATTTGGATGATACGTTTCTGCAGAGAATGTTGTTTCGGTAATTGTTTTTAATAAGAAGCAATAATGTTTTTTTTTCTTGATTTGTAATAATCTAATGGTGCCACTGCTACTTGTCCTTAAGGGAACTCTTAAGGCGTCAGCATAACAAGACATTTTGGAAAATTTCATGCTCCCAGCTTAGCGGGAACAGTTTGGGGATGGACCCTTCCTGTTCCAACATGACTTCGCACCAGTGAACAAACAAGGTCAATAAAGACATGGATGAGCAAGTTTGGGGTGGCAGAACGTGACTGGCCTGCACAGAGTCCTGACCTCAACCTGAGAGAACACCTTTGGCATGAATTAGAGCAAAGACTGCGAGCCAGGCCTTCAGTGCCTGACCTTACAAATGCGCTTCTGGAAGAATGGTCAAACATTCCCATAGACACACTCCTAAACCTTGTGGACAGCCTTCCCACAAGAGTTGAATCTGTTATAGATGCAAAAGGTGGGCCAACTCAATACTGAACCCTATGGACTAAGAATGGGATGGCATTAAAGTTCATGTGTGTGTAAAGGCAGGAGTCCCAATACTTTTGGTAATATAGTATATAGAAAACATATTGCCTCTCATTTATATCTTAACCACTTGGCGACCAGCCGCCACAGTTTTACTGCGGCAGAATGGCACAGCTGGGCGAAATGAGGTTTTGTAACATCGCTTCGCCCTGTGGCCACTAGGGGAGCACACGCCAGCTGCTTGCCCCCGGAGCGAGTGCCAGCGGCCGCGATGACCGCCGGACTCCCGCGATCGCTAGTAAACACACAGATCCCGGTTCTATGAGGGGAGACGAGACTGATCGTCTGTTCATACAAAGTAGCAAAGTTATCTCCCCTAGACAGTTTCACCACCCCTTCAGTTAGAACACAGAGAGGGAACACAGTTAACCCCTTGATCGCCCCCTAGTGTTAACCCCTTCCCTGACAGTGACATTTTTACAGTAATCAGTGCATTTTTATAGCACTGATCGCTGTATAAATGCCAATGGTCCCAAAAATGTGTCAAAAGTGTCTGAGGTGTCCGCCATAATGTCGCAGTCCCGATAACAAAACCCAGATTGCCGCCATTACTAGTAAAAAATAAATACATAAATAAAAATGCTATAAATCTATCCCCTATTTTGTAGACGTTATAACTTTTGCACAAACCTATCAATATACGCTTATTGCGATTTTTATTATCAAAAATATGTAGAAGAATACATATCGACCTAAACTGAGGAAAGAATTCGCTTTTTTTAAAAAAAGATGGGGATATTTATTATAGCAAAAAGTACAAAATATTGGGGGTTATTTACGAAAGGCAAATCCACTTTGCACTACAAGTGTACTGCAAGTACACTTGGAAGTGCAGTCGCTGTAAATCTGAGGGGTAGATCTGAAATGAGGGGAAGCTCTGCTGATTTTATCATCCAATCATGTGCAAGCTAAAATGCTGTTTTATATTTTCCTTGCATGTCCCCCTCGGATTTACAGCGACTGTACTTCCAAGTGCACTTGCAGTGCAAAGTGGATTTTCCTTCCGTAAATAAGCCCCATTGTATTTTTTTTTCAAAATTGTCGCTCTTTTTTTGTTTATAGCGCAAAAAATAAAAACTGCAGAGATGATCAAATACCACCAAAAGAAAGCTCTATTTGTGGGAAAAAAAGGACATCAATTTTGTTTGGGTGCAGCGCCGCACGACCGCGCACTTGTCAGTTAAAGCGACGCAGTGCCGAATCGCAAAAAATGGCCTGGTCGTTTAGCAGCCAAATCTTCCGGGGCTGGAGTGGTTAAACCGAATGGGTTGTTTTGCAAGGTGAGGGTTTACATATACTTAAATTGCTTTTGATAAAACATTCATAAACTGATGACCACTACATTTCCTTTTATTCTTTCTTTTTAAATACATGTACAATATGACAAGTATTCAGAATGCATTGGGGGTTATTTACGAAAGGCAAATCCACTTTGCACTGCAAGTGCACTTGGAAGTGTAGTCACTCTAAATCTAAGGGGTAGATCTGAAATGAGGGGAAGCTCTGCTGATTTTATTATCCAATCATGTGCAAGCTAAAATGCTGTTTTTTAGTTTCCTTGCATGTCCCCCTCGGATCTACAGTGACTTTACTTCCAAGTGCACTTGCAGTGCAAAGTGGATTTTCCTTTAGTAAATAACCCCCATTATGTTGGTTTCTGCTAGCACAAGCTTAGTTTTTAGTCCCAGGCAAAAGAGACCGACAGTGGTGCAGTAAGAGCTCATGCCGTATGTCAACTGTTTCTTCTAAGCTTTTGAACTAATTAACCATAGATAGCAAGATCATGGTGGCACTTGCCCAACTTTCCCACCAAAAAATATAGATATATGTGCTCCCCCCCCACCCAGTCTGAAAATATGTCATCATTAGCGAACATTATAGCTCAATGCCTCTCTGAAACTTTTCTGTACTTAAAGCAATTGTAATTCTGCCCATCAATTAAAATTAGTTTCAAGCAGAAGTTCAGTATTATGTTATGAAAGATTTAGAACTCTAAAGCTAGGGCATAAAGGTTATATATAATTTACCACTAGCTACATGCCTTTCTAATGTTCAAATACAAATCCGGGAATATTGAATGTTCATTTTGTGTTTTTATGTCAGTCTGCCAGCATAGACTGTTGGTTACCAAATGGGGCTGTTGCCAGGTTAGGAAACAGCTGAAGCAGGTGTTATAAATTATTTCAGGAATGCCTACCTCCCTCTAGGGTGAAAGGTTTTCTCAACATATTATCCAGCTAAGGATCTGGGTGGCAAAAATGATCACACAGTTATTGCCCATCCAAATGCAAACCATGCTAATATGATTGTTCTGCTAAGTGTAGACCACCATGATTGTGTAAACAGTAATGTTATGGAAGTAAAGAAGCAAATGAATAAACTATTTTAGAACATATGTTCCCATCAGTGGCTGCTGTTTGCTTTTGCCAATTTGACACAAACTGTAATATTTGTATAATTTCTATTATTTACAGTATATCAATTATTGCAATGATGTAATAAATGGTCAGCAACATACCATCATATGTCCCTTTTTTATAACATCCACTATAGATAAGACTGCAATCTGATGTCACTAAGGGAAATTTCAGTTCATACAGTTACACTGTGTATATTATAAAATATCCTATTCAACCAAATCACAAGACTCTTAAGCACTAAAATGAAAATTAACCCCTTCATGACGACTGTACACAAATATGCTACCCCACCTGGCTGGGCTTTTTTTCCGCATTTTTGCACATCTTCCTTTGTGCTGGAAGTGCACCACACAGCGGGCACCCAGCACAGAGACCGAGGTCTCAAGGAGAGCCCCGGGCCCCATGCTAACGATCGGGACCCGGATCTCCTGATTCTGGGTCTCCTGATCGCTGTGATAGCCTCTGATTGGCCCTGTGTTTTGGAGGAGGAGAGAGATAGTTAGTATGTCTCTCTCTCTCCTTGCAGGAAAAAAAAAGTGTATAAATAAATAAATAATAATATAAATAAAAAAAAAATACAAAAAAAGCCTAGATCAAAGTTTGATCTAGGTCAGTGCCAGAGTTAGTTTTGGGTCAAGGTCAGGGTCGAAGGTCAAGGTCAGTATTTTTTTATTTAGTGTCAGTGTGTTTTAGGTAGGATTAAAAAAAAAAAAAAAAAAGCAAAATGGGTACTATTGTTTTTGGGCTGTGCTACGGGTACAATCAACACCTAACAAACAAATACATGGTATTGCTGTGATCGCCAGGAGCAGGAGAATTTATTTTGGGTTGTTCTTTGGTGGAATGTTATGGTAGTAGCAAGAAATATACTATTTTTTTACTATTTTGGGCCAGGTTTCCTTTGATAATAAAAAAAAATCAGGAGATATCCGTTACAATTTACCACCAAAAGAAAGCCCAATTTGGCCTGAAAAATGCAGTATAATCCACCTGGATGCACAAAGTAGTTGTGATGAGATGCAAAGTTTTAAAATTGTGCTTAGGCATTTAGATTTGCTTTAGCCTTAGGCGCCAATGGGTTAATTAGAAAAGCAGATGAATTTATATCAAGTAAATAATTAAAAAAACATATAAATGAATACTATACAATGTAAATGTATTATGTTTATATTAAAATGTATAAAAGTCAGGAATGTTGTAGATAAGCTGTACCTCAGGAGCTGGGCATGCAGTGGTAATATTTCTAACCTTCCCAATGAGGGCTATATTCTCTGCAGGGTTCCAGTAGCGGGCTACCCCACTTACCTTGTTTATGCTCTGTATACATAGTACCTGTGTTGTCCTCCTCCATCTGATAGGTGTTTTCAAAATCGTATCTTTGGTCATACCTTTGACACATCTGTATGTAATGCTGCGTACACACGATCGGCATTTCGGCCCCTCAAAAGGCCGATGAGAGTTTTTCGTCAGAAAATGCGCCCGTGTGTATGCTCCATCGGACTTTTGCTGGCCGAATTCCAGCCAGCAAAAGATTGAGAGCAGGTTCTCAATTGCGATTGTCTGTGGCAATTCCAACGCGCAAAATTCCTACGCATGCTCGGAAACAATTCGACGCATGCTCAGAAGCATTGAACTTCATTTTCTGGGCTCATCATAGTGTTGTACGTCACCACGTTCTTGACGGTTGTAAGTTCAGCGAACTTTTGCATGACCGTGTGTATGCAAGGCAAACTTCAGCGGAATCCTGTCAGAAAAGCCGTCATATCTTTTTCCGACAAGAAGTCCGATCGTGTGTAAGCAACAATACTTTGGTATGCTATTGGTATTTTCACTCTGTAATCTTGTGAATTTATAAAATAAAGAAATTAGAAAAATAAGAAAAAAAAATTATAATGAAGAGCAGACATCGTTATCTGTTCTCTGTTAAACTGTGCTTCTGTATGTACACCATCCCAATTGTAAAAAATTGGGCTGCAATGTGTAGCCAGCAGAGCCCCATGGAGCTCCTGCTGCTTAATGAAGCAGAGACAGCTTCATGATTGGTGGAAAGTCGAGTTGGTCATGTAACTTTGGCTGGTCACTTGACCCAGCTCCCTTCCTGACTTTTTTATCTTTCTACATACTAATTTTAATGTGTTTCACTGGATTTGGACAACCAAAGCCAGCAGAGCACATTTGCTAAGCACACCGCTGTGTGTGTGTGTAAATGCGTAATTTTTTTTTGTGTGTGTGCGCGCATATGCTGCATTTTAAATGAACCCCTAAATAAGTACTGTGCACAGTAATACTAGGATTTGTAGCTAGACATGTTACAGGATTAAACAGGTATATTTTTGTGACATATATAACAGATATACATTATTCCTTTTAAAATACACTGTCACACATCATTTACTAATATAAAGTGATAAGGTACATGATTTAAAAGTCAATCTAAGAATACCTATTGTATATGTTAAAAAAAAATAATTTACTGACACATTCCTAATAACATCTGTAGTTTCCCATATCATTAAGGCAATTTAGCCTGTGGACCTATCAATGCTTCCTTTCCTTAGGACTATTCACAAGCTTATGAAGAGTAATTGTAATGGTTACATGGGAATATTTATTCTCAAGCACCATGTAGCACAGTGTTTCTCAACCTTTTGACAGTCAAGGCACCCTTTAGAATTGTGCACAATCTTAGGGCACACCAGTCTGAGGGCTCATTGACACCAGGAGGTCTGGCGTCTAACCGTGCATGCTTTTTTGTGTGTTTCTGTGCATCTTCAAATGGGCTACTCTATGCTTGTGAAACCCACAAAAAAAGTGCTGCCATGTTTTTTAAAATCACGCTGCACACCACGCATTTTAGCAGGCAAAAATGCACACACACTTGGTAAATGCATGGGGGTCCCAATAAGCATTAATGGCATCCGGGTATGTCTACAAGAGACAGCACATTGTTGTGCTCTGCGGGAAAATGCATGATTTTGCATGTTACTGCACTGCACCTGCTGTGAACAAGCCCTAAAATGTAGTGTGTGAGGCAGATCCCCCCAAATCCCCCTTGCTAGCACAAATCCCCTCCCAAACACCACCCCAGCACAAATTATGTTCTTTCTTCCCCCTTCAAATGGCCCCTCTTAGCACAAAACCTCATCCCACCACATCCCTCTAATCACTACAGGAGTAGTGACAGCAGCAGAGAGGAGGAGAAAGCCTGGAGGGGGTGTGGGCTGTGCTTTCTCCCCACTCCTCCTCTTCTCCAGCAGTCTGGGGGGGAGATAGGGGGGGGCAGTAATAAAACCCTGTAAACTCCAATCTGTGAGCACTCGTGTTAACTCATGTGCACAGACAGGAGGAAGAGAGCACAGTCTCCACCTCCTCCCAGCTTTCTTCACCTCTCTGCTGCTATCTGTACGCCTGTCAGCAACCCAGAAGGCTGTGCAAGCAGTCCTTAGCAACCGATGGCGTCATCAGTTGGTAGGACACGGGCGGGCAGCCTGCAAAGCATTCTAGGTTGCAGACAAGACTACAGATAGCAGCAAAGAAGAGGAGTCAGGAGGAGGGGTGTGGGCTAAGCTCTCTCCTACCTCTAAACAGGAGTTAGCATACAGTATAGCAAGTGTTTTGTCCTTTTGCCGCAGCCCCCATGAGGGCTCTTTGTGGCATCACAGGGCGCTGCAGCACCCTGGTTGAGAAACAGTAGTTTAGCTGCACCAAATGTACACTCTGAAAGAGCAGTACAACCTTTTAACTACTTGCCCTCCAAGCAAAGCTGTTAGCAGGCATTATAGTTTACAGGAAACTAGCACCAAGAAGTATAGAGTCTGCCATTGCAGACCTACCCTTGTAAAAATACTTTTTCCCTGCCCGTGGCTGTCACTATGATTCAGTGGCTTTAGTGTAGAGCCACCAACCAGAACCAGTGTGCAGATTGGAAACTAATTTCTGTGCTTGTTTCAGGTTGCTGATCCTGACCAAAGTCAGGTAGAACCATGAAACTAGTATTTGAGGTGAAGGTCAATACTGATAGCTTATATGTTCCTCTTAGTACAGGTTTCCTGCTACAGCTCCTTACATGACATTAAGATTACCCTTCGTGTAACAATAGGGAATTGCAGTAGGTGGGAGGGAATGAACTATCAAAGAAAGTCAAGATTTAAGCTCTATTGGGGTTTGGCAGCAGCTAAACATCAATCGTTTTAACCTAAAAATCACAATGAACTGGCATAGGAACACTATATCGTTTTTGGACCTACATCTCAGTGTGGGCATTTGTTCAATATCGCCACACATGAAGTATTAGTCAAGTGTAACCTCTAGGATAAACCACGGTTTCCCATATTTTTCTAGCACATATATTATGTGTTGTGTATGTACCGTATTTATTTTATGTGAATTATTAAAAAATGTTATATATTTTTATACGTGCCTACAAAGTCCATTATTCCTTTATTCAGCATTTATGGATTACATAGGATGTGCCACATTTATACCTAGGTGTTTGATTGCCACCTGAGGTCAATGCAATAAACTCAAATTCACTCTTTAACCTTCGGTACACCTCGTTTTACACACGAGGAACAAAGGCAAAATTGAGCCTACATACAGTTTATGTTACAAGAGGACAGGGAAACTTTAACTTTGCTATGGTATGCAACTACCCAGTATGTTCGAATGTACTTGAAAATACCTCTCAGTTTATATAAAATGCATGTTTGTACCATTCTGACAAGTTTTAACATGGCTCAAATACTGTTACTGTTACTTAACAGACCTTTGTACCGCTTCATTTTCTCTTAATAAAGCTTGTTTGGAAAAAAAAAAAGTAGAATCAAAGGCAAAAAAAAAAGTTGATTTGTCTCAGGGAAGAGGAATTTATAAATGTTAGATAAGGGTTTTTGAAGGTCATCATCCCTCAACATGGATTCGATGGCAGACTCTGAAAAGGGAGCACTGACATGTTTAAATTGCTTCTGGTATGCATGTCTTAACTGTATATAACGAATAAAATCGGTGTTTGGCAAGTGGTAGAGAGATTTCAGTTCGTCAAAAGTTTTCAGTTGCCCATTTGTGGAGACATCACCAAGCTTTTTAATCCCAAATTTTGTACAGACTACTGGATCTTCAAAAGCAAAAAATTGGGGTAGGTTGGGATTCCATGAGGCAAGAGGCGATGGTGGAAAGGGGGCCACCAATGTCCTCACTCTGAGCAACTATCCAGGCACGGAGAACTGACCTAGTTAAAGTGGTTAAATCATAGGGTGATCTGGGTCCTTGAAAAACCAAATGGGCCAGTGCTTCATAGGAAACCCACCACTGCCACCTCTAGAGCAACTGCAGCATCATCATACAGACCAGTGAGCCACCTATTAACCATCACCAACTGTCCTGCCAGAATATATTTGTAAAAATTAGGCATGGCTAGGCCCCTCTCCTTCCAGAGCTCTTGTAACATCTCAAGTTTCAGTCTAGCTACCCTCCCTTGCCATAAGAATTTAGATAACAACCATGAATTGATTTAAAGACAGATTTGGGGATCCATACGGGCGAGTTTCTCAATGTATACAGTAATAATGGCAACCGTTTCCTTTTGAGTAGGTCCACTCTTCCTATCGAGGAGAGAGGCAAGTTCCTCCAGGCGCCAATTTTTTGCTTAAAAATTGATATAACAGGTGTCACGTTCAGCCGGAAATAGTCTGAAACTGAGTTAATAATAGTGAGTCCCAAATACTTGACCCTAGACACCCTCTGAAGAGGTGTGGAGGTGAAGGCAGCTTGGAATACATCCTTGCCCAGGGGGAGAATTGTGGATTTGTGCCAATTGACACGCAGCCCAGAGAAGGTAGAGATATGATCTAAAAAGGCCTGGGGCAGAGATGTAGCAGGTCATCTAAAAACAGAACCACATCGTCGGCGTATAGAGCCGTCTTCTCCACTATATACCCACTGTAATACCTTTCACTAGAGAGAGGCACACAAAACCACAGCAATCAGCTCCATCATTAGGGCAAACAGCCTGGGTGAAAATGGGCAGCCCTGCCTAGTCCCACGGCCAACCGGGAAAGACTTTCACAATCTACTATTCAGTATAGCAGCCGTAGAATAATCATATAATAACTTGACCCAGTGTAAAAAAAAACACCAAAGCCCACGTGTTGTAAAACTGCCTGCATGTATTGCCAATCGACCGAATCGAATGCCTTTTCCAAATCTTGGAAAACCAACACTCGTTCGTCTGGTCCTTCTGGATGTAATTAAACATGGGTAAATACCGGGGTCAAAGTTTTTTTAATGTTATGCAATATCTGTAAGAATTCTGTAAATGTATACTTGGTTTTCCTTATTTACCTTTCTTTTTGCAAGAAACTGGTCACTGTTATGGACTGGAGCTGCATTGTTCACTGGTGCTAGTGTATTGTAGCGCTGACTGTTGTCTCTGTTTTTTTACTTTTGTAAATTTATTATGAAAATTTCAATAAAAAAAAAATTTCAAATAAAAAGAAAATGGACATAAACGCACCAAAACAAGCATAACTGTGCGCTTATGTGTGTTGATTTATTCTAGTGGCTAGAATACAAGATCTTGCTAACACATTTAGTTTACCCTCAAATGTTTCTAAACACTGTACACATGCATAAACGCAAGAGAAAACAAATGAGATTGGAAAGAGCATTGCGTTTAATGGCTGCTGCAATTTTTAACAGTTGCAGTATAAAAAAAAAACCTCTGAACAGTATTACGCTGTGCATAAAATCTCAGATACCAAACCTTATCTTATGGAAGTGTTGAAGATAACTGATTATCAAGAAACACTAAGGTCCGACAAAGTAAAACCTCCTAGTTCTTGCATGGCTGGTAAGTTTTTAGCTCTCCCACTAAGCACCCCAAAAGCCCCAAATCCCTGGCCCTCTTGTATACATATTTAACCTAACCCCTTTTGTCAGAAGCCTTTTCCTGCCCCCTCTTGCTTTCTGCAATTTAATGTTGAGCATAAAGACCGGGCCAAGAATGATGCAATGGAACCAGAAAAAGCGTGGCAGAATGCTTAAAGCGGAAGTAAACCCATCCATAAAACAGTTTAATTTCCTACACGTGCCAGAAATGTAACACTCCCATTGGTTGTGCTCTCAACCAAACTGTGAAACCATCCAATGGCTGGTGTCATAACTGATCACATGTGCAGCATCATAGCAGTTGTAGATTAAATAGAGGCAAAGATGGCAGCTTCCTTGGCTGAAAACGTTAGGGGGTTTACTTACACTTTAAGTACTTGGGGCTCTTGGGTTGACAAAGCTGAGCAGGTTTTCAGGCACCTAGAGATGCAAGTTTATCATACCAACGTTTGTGTCACGTAAGACACTTTAACGCTTAAACATGGTTCTCGTCAGAAAGAAGCAAACCTTATGTCTATGAACTGCAGTGAGTCTTTATTGCTAAATATCTCTAGATGAAACTAAAAACTCAATAAATGACCAATATTTCACTTTTGAAGGCAACAAATCCTCCCTTGGCTGGGGGAAGTAATAAAGAGAGAATAAAAGTATAAAGTATACTTCGGTAGCCTAGGTATAGTCGCCATGCAGCCTTCGCCACCTTAATGATCATTTTAAGTGCTTTCACATATAGTTTTGTCTTCTTTTGTCTATAGTTTCTCTTGTCCCTATATTTTTCAGATAATATTTTCTTCCCTGGTATTCCCTCGTATTTCTGTTCTGTCATCCTAAAGCGGAGTTCCACCCAAAAGTTGTCATTTGTCTCCCCCCCTCTGGTGCCACATTTAACACCTTTTGGGGGGGGGGGGGGGTTGGGGGAACAGGATACCTGTCTTTGACAGGTATCCTATTCCCACTTTCGGGAGCCCCAGCCACGGCTATTGACGTAATCGTCCGGTTCCCTCCTCCTCCCCCTGTCGCTGGGCCAGTAGGAGAGAGGAGCAGAGCCTTGCGGAGTAGGATTCCCAACGTGAAGCCGTAAGGCTACACTGCCGGTTTCCCTTACCCGCAATGGCAGCGGCAGCACCCGACAGCTGATGGAAACATCAGCTGCAGTGCTGACATCGATGGACTCCGGGACAGGTAAGTGTCCTATTATTAAAAGCCAGCAGCTGCAGTATGTGTAGCTGCTGGCTTTTAATATTTGCAGCAGTGGGCGGACCTCCGCTTTAAAGTGGACCTTCAGTAATTTTTTCAACTTTCCATCTATTAAATCTTCTGCCCTTTTTAACTTTGGATAGTAAAACATTTTTTTTTTCTGCCAGTAAATACCTTATATGGCCCGCTTCCTGTTTCTTGTGTGGTCATTAGCCTAGGCTTATGACATCATGCACAGCTCTCTGTCAGGACCTGTGTCATTGCTTGAGTCACCTGCTGGTGGCACTGTTGTGTGTAAAACCAAAGAGTGTAGTTCTAGTGGCCACCAGCGGGTGTCTCCCAGCAGATGGACCATATGGGTAATAAGGCTGCACCTGATAGGGCTGCTGGCGGTATATAAACCCGCCTTGCACCAAGATCAAGTGCTTCAGTATTTTCCCTGCAAGCTGTGTCCCTGCCTGAGCCTGATCCGTACCTGATCCTGAACCCTGATCCGGAGACCTGTCCCCTGGAACCTGCTTTCTGCTCCCACTACTGACTTTCTGCTCCCAGTACCTGGTTTCTTGTTCTCTTTATCTCATGTCTCAGTCCTGTTTTGCTTATGTGTGCCCCCCATTTGTATATAGTTAGTTAGGTTTAGTTAGGTAGGTTTTCATATAGGGTTTGCTGTGTTTCTTTTACTTTCCGCTTGCTTGTTTATGATTTACTGGTGTTGATATTTGAAGTGTGTCATTGTCTTAAATAAATATATATTTTCACTTACTCATCTGATCCTGATTCCTTTAAAGTGTAAGCCAACTGATCCCTGACACTCTCTCTCTCACGGAGACCTAGTGGTGTCAATACTGGCTCTAAAATAAGGTGTGTAATGGAAATGGAAAGGTTTTATGTACATGTATAATGGGGGAAGAAACTAGTGGAGTCAAAACAAAAGCGTATAAAACATACACTTTAACATTTAGGTAAGTTACAACTTTACCAAGCACTTCTATACTACAGCACCCAAATAAGAACTGCAGTAAGTTTCTGGTGAGATCAAAAGTTATAAATAGGTTGCATACCCCTTTATATGGATTATGCTTCTCCATGATGTGATATTAACTTTTGGTATTTGTGCAGTTCTTTCTGAAGGTGTTTCAAATGACAAACTTAAAAAAGAAGGTTTCACAGCTATCTGTCTGAACCAGATCCCAAAAGTTATCCACTGGAATCAGAATAGTTTTCTCCTACAAGAGAAAGCCAGCTAATGAGCACATACAAATTGCATGCCACAATGAAAAAAATGCTCCCTTCATGTTGTAAGCGTTGCCAGGATTCGATTTCTTCCGACTGATTGGCGATTACATTTTTAAGCAAAATGTTGAATTTTCGGGGAAGTCAAGCCAACAAGCTTACAATTCATACTTGAGCTAATGCATAAGTGTCCACACTTTACCATCTGTCAACATATACATTTAGAGCTCTTTTAAAATCACTTTTCAATAACTAACTTGATTTATATGTTAGGAATTTTAAAAGCTTGTCTTTATTATGGGAGTTGAGATTCATGTTTGCCACTACCATGAATTCCTGCTTGTTCAAGGGTCATGGACCTGGCAAAAAAATTCAGGAATTCGCCATAGTAAAAGTACTTCCTTTTTTGCACAGCTATGCATTCCTTTTAAAGTAATGAAATCATTTTTCAGTTCAGCTAGTATACTTGCCTTTTACACTGTCACCATATAAAATTATTTTATTTATGATTCCTATAAAAGACCTGGTGTAGTCATTTCCACACACATTCTACTCACTCCCAGCAACCTGCAAGTGAGGGTTTCAGCATCAAGACCTTATGTGCCTATGGCAGCATTCACCCCCTGCTCCTGGTACGGCACCTTTAAAAACACCAAAAGTCATACCAGGCCCCCATCTAAGACAGTGGGGGTTATTTACTAAAGGCAAATACGCTTTGCACTACAATTGCACTGCAAGTGAACTTGAAAGTGCACTTGGAAGTGCAGTCGCTGTAGATCTGAGGGGAAGATCTGAAATGAGGGGAAGCTCTGCTGATTTTATCATCCAATCATGTGCAAACTAAAATGCTGTTTTTTATTTTATATTTGTTTTTTTGTATTTTATGTCCCCCTCGGATCTACAGCATCTGCACTTCAAAATGCACTTTCAGTGCAAAGTGGATTTACCTTTAGTAAATAACCCCCAAAGTGTAAGATCCATATCAGGCCCTTTCCCATGCATGCAGCCTGGCTGGCAGCAAATGACCAAAGAGGGAGCAGTGGGTTTGTAGCTGCCTACCATGCAAGGGTGGCCATCCCGGCAAAGCACTTTGTCCCCATGTTGATGAGGAGGAGTCCCTTTTTCCCACATCCCTGGCCCAGTAGATGTGGGGGTTCATGATAATTATGGGGCTTCCACCAGAATAAAGAATTAGTGGTACATAGTGGTACACTAAAACAGCAAATTGATACAACACACGTTCGTTTAACAGTCCTTTAACCCCCCCCCAAATAAAAGTCACGTTTTTGTAAATACCTTGTCAATCACATTGTCCAGTGAAGTAGATAAGTCAACCACGGTGAACGCCTAGCGGCAAAAACAAAAAAGTGCCAACCTGCAGATGCAATAGGGTAGACTTACTAAAAGTGGTGCACTCAGAATCTGGTGCAGCTGTTAAGCTTTAAGCTTTTACAATAAATTCTGGAAGTTGGTTTCTATGCAGAGCTACACCAGATATAACCCCCAATCTGTCCCGGACAGACTCTGCTGCAAATAAGCAGGTGTTGCTTATAGTTACTGATATGGATCCACATTCCGGAGCGGCGTGACCGACAATGGAGTTACATCGTGGGACATCTTTTTCTGTTATTGAAAGACTTCAAACATATGGTGTTTATTTCAATAGTAATTTATTTTTATTTTTTAGGACTAACCTTACACATTCATGTTGGGGGGGGGGGATATCTGGAGATCACCTTATTTTAAAGGGGAATCCCTTGCCTATCAGCTTTGAGAATGGATAGAACTGTTTTTTTAAGATTCACCTCTCACTGACTTCAAAGAAACCAATATTCAACTTTAAGGATTTAAGATTTTTGTTGGACATTTTCAAATGTGCCCTAGAATCAAACCCAAAAAGATTCACCCATCACCAGTTGTCAGGTCTCCAGGTTTTCCCCTTAAGAGGAATGCTGACAGATGAGCCAGGGCAGTAAATCTAAAATCATATTTGACGTTACATCTACGGATACCATGCTCAGAAGAGTGCTGAATAGTCAGTCAAGGCAGGAAATTGGTTGCTGGCTGCATTTTTTTAAACAGTTAGACCATTATAACAGACTAGGGATAACCTCACTGTTTGGTTTAAATGTAAATTTACATCATTTATAGCATGTGGTGGGGAAGTGAGAGCTTTGGACTGTCAATGGTCGCTAAGGAAGCAGCAGGTGCTGCATTCTTATCAACCTTTGACCCCAGCCCTTTTACTTACACTGGAATGCACAGCCACATAAGAAAAAGGGACAGTGATGGGAGAAGTTACATCATTGACTAAATATGGCCACTTGGTGTCACCACTATCCCCACCCCTTCCCTTATATAGCTGACAGCTTGGGAGCTGTCATTCGGCTAGTGATACCAGTGGGATTGTATGTTACATACAAGTTTATTCTTTTTTTTTATTGATTTGATTTTTGTGATTGAGTTACATACTTTCTCCCCTTTTTTATTGGACATTTTGTTATGATTATAATCAGTAATGAAAAAGCACAGGAGTGTGAAACACGTCTACTGATTTTCTCTGGATTGTGAGTGCATGTCATGCTTCATCTTTTAATGGATTTACAATAAAGGAGTTTTTATTCCTGGAAGTGCCGCCATTTTTTTTTCTTTTTCACATATCGAGTTGGCTGCCGATCGTCTTGGGCACCCAAGCTTTCACAGCAGTCTAGGATCTCGCAAGCTGCCTTTTGAGCGGTGTGACCCGGCAGATTCTTCAGCTTCGAGTTCAGGTGCCAACATCATCACTAAGGGAAACCAACAGTGAAGCCCAACTGAAGCAGGCCACGCTGCAATTTGTTATTGGTCCTGCAGTTTTCTGGGACCTCTGATGTGTCCCATTAGGCTGCGATGTAAGGAGGGGGGCCGAACTCCTGCTCAGATTGTGAAAGTACCTGATGTCAAAATCAGGTACCCGCTCCCCCCAAAAAATAATGTGCCAAATGTAAAGATGGAGGGTGGGAAGGGGGTGGGGGATAGTGGAACTCTCCCTTTTGGATAAAGTTCTGCTTTCAGCATTTCAATTATCACTGCTCCTGGCTGAATGTAATCTTTTTAAAATGTTTTTGCGTTGGTATATTTTCCTTAGGGTGGTGCCCAACCCCATGCTATTTTTTTTTACATCCCTTTACCTATTAACTATCACATGCAGCTGTTGAATTAGCTTAGAGAATTAAAGCTAAAACCTGATTGCTATAATAACAAAATAAATAAATATTTGCCCTTGCTTTCATAAATGGTAATCATTCACCATATATGTATAAGTAGTACTTACACGTATTTTGCTACTTGTTTTGTTTCAAACACATAGGAACCAGCTGCTGTTTGCAAGATAAAGGAAATTGAATTGCAGTACTCCAGCAACCATCAGTCATTACCAAATGAAATCATCATGTATTATAACGACATAGTCCAGAGAAATGTCAAGCTCAACAAACAAACAGAAATCAAAATTGTTCATGTACCACTGTCCATTCATATAGCTATATGAAAGTTACTGTAAAGTAATATCTGTCTCATGCAAACAACTTAGTCAAGCAAAAAATGTACTGCCTGTAGGGGAATTAAGATGTGGGCAGCTGGAAAACTAAAATCAAGCTTCAAGGGATTATTATTTTGAGCCACAGCTTGGGGAAAATTACTACAGACAAAAGTCCAAGTGTCTACTTCAGACAGATCACTAATGTGCCTTCATCCACTTTTCTAAACTGATATGAAATGGTACCATGGTGATCAGATGGCAAAAATCTGAAATAAAACATAGCCCATGGACTATTTTGTCATTGAGGCAATTATTATTTTTATGATATACGAGATAACATGTTTTGGTTAAAATAGATAAAACTCCTAACCGAATGACATTTAGTTTACTAAAGCACTGTGTCATAAACAATCCACATTTTTTTTTTAGAAAACCATTTTTCAACTTTTTTCTTCTCCACTGGAATCCTATATGAGATGATGACAACACAACAACACATGACAACAAAGCATTGTCACTCTTTTACAAGAAGTACCTGATCAGGACCTTTACTGGGGGTTCCCCAGGTATTACTCTAATTAGAGCTGCAAATTTAAAAATACTAAAAATTAGTTTTAACCACTTGCTGACCACCCTATAGCAGTTTTAATGTCTAAACCGCTGGCAACAAAAGTGAGTGCACCCCTAAGTAAAAATGTCCAAATTGGGCCCAATTAGCCATATTCCCTCCCCAGTGTCATGTGACTCATAAGTGTTACAAGGTCTCAGGTGTGAATGGGGAGCAGGTGTGTTTAATTTGGTGTTATCGCTCTCACTCTCTCATACTGGTCACTGGAAGTTCAACATGGCACCTCGTGGCAAAGAGCTCTCTGAGGATCTGAAAAAAAGAATTGCTGCTCTACATAAATTTGGCCTAGGCTATAAGAAGATTGCCAAGACCCTGAAACTGAGCTGCAGCATGGTGGCCAAGACCATACAGCGGTTTAACAGGACAGGTTCCACTCAGAACAGGCCTCGCCATGGTCGACCAAAGAAGTTGAGTGCACGTTCTCAGCGTCATATCCAGAGGCTGTCTTTGGGAAATAGACATATGAGTGCTGCCAGCATTGCTGCAGAGGTTCAAGGGGTGGGGGGGGTCAGCCTGTCAATGCTCAGACCATACGCCGCACACATCAAATTGGTCTGCAAGGCTGTCATCCCAGAAGGAAGCCTCTTCTAAAGATGATGCACAAGAAAGGCCCCAAACAGTTTGCTGAAGACAAGCAGACTAAGGACATGGATTACTGGAACCATGTCCTGTGGTCTGATGAGACAAAGATAAACTTGTTTGGTTCAGATGGTGTCAAGCGTGTGTGGCGGCAACCAGTTGAGGAGTACAAAGACAAGTGTGTCTTGCCTACAGTCAAGCATGGTGGTGGAAGTGCCATGGTCTGGGGCTGCATGAGTGCTGCCAGCATTGGGGAGCTACAGTTCATTGAGGGAACCACGAATGCCAACATGTACTGTGACATACTGAAACAGAGCATGAACCCCTCCCTTCGGATACTGGGTTGCAGTATCCGAAGGGAGGGGACATGATAAAAACCTCAAACATACCTCCAAGACAACCACTGTCTTGCTAAAGAAGCTGAGGGTAAAGGTGATGGACTGGCCAAGCATGTCTCCAGACCTAAACCCTATTGAGCATCTGTGGGGCATCCTCACACGGAACGTGGAGGAGCACAAGGTCTCTACCATCCACCAGCTCCGTGATGTCATCATGGAGGAGTGGAAGAGGACTTCAGTGGCAACCTGTGAAGCTCTGGTGAACTCCATGCCCAAGAGAGTTAAGGCAGTGCTGGAAAATAATGGTGGCCACACAAAATATTAACTTTTTGGGCCCAATGTGGACATTTCCACTTAGGGAGCTACTTACTTTTGTTGCCAGCGGTTTAGACATTAATGGCTGTGTGTTGAGTTATTTTGAGGGGACAGCAAATTTACACTGTTATACAAACTGTACACTCACTACTTTACATTATAGCAAAGTGTAATTTCTTCAGATTTGTCACATGAAAAGATACAATAAAATATTTAAACAATGTGAGGGGTGTACTCACTTCTGTGAGATACTGTATATGCGTGATACTGCACTTCTGCCTGCAGGGAGCGTGCACCGCTGGCAGGTGCGCCTGCTGTGATTATTGGCAGCAGAAGCCAATTTGCTGGTGTCGAGCACTCACCGATCGCCGAGCAGAGACTCAGAACGGAGCTCTGCCTATGTAAACAAAGTAGAGTTCAGTTGTGACGTAGGGGAAGGGATGAAGAGATGGAACTATAATCCATCTCTTCCCCTAATAAAAGCAGCACATATAGTAAACACAAGCACTGGCTAGGCACACAGTTAACCCTTTGATCTCCCTAGATGTTTAACCCCTTCCCAGCCAGTGTCATTAATACAGTGACAGTGCATATTTTAAGCACTGATCACTGTATTAGTGTCACTGGTTCCTGCAAAGTGTCAAAAGTGTCAGTTAGTGTCCGATTGTCCACTGCAATATCGCAGTCCTGCTATAAGTCTCTGGTTGCCACCTTTACTAGTATAAAAACAAATATCAATAATATTTTCCAGCATATATCCTATATTTTGTAGACGCTATAATGGTTCATGTAAACCAAGCATTATACACTTATTGGAATTTTTTTTACCAAAAACATGTAACAGAATACATACTGGCCTAAATTTATGAAGAAATTAGATTTTTTTACATTTTTTATTGGAAATGTTTTATAGCAGAAAGTAAAAAAATATATATATATTTTTTTTCAAAATTGTAGTTTTTTTGTTTGCAGCGCAAAAATTAAAAAAATGCAGTGGTGATCAAATACCACCAAAAGAAATCTCTATTTGTGGGGGAAAAAATGGCATACATTTTATGTGGGTACAACGCTGCATGACCGCGCAATTGTCAGTTAAAGTAACGCGGTGCCACAAAAAGTGGCCAGGTCATGAAGGAGGGTAAATCTACCGGAGGTCAAATGGTTAATAAATGACAATAACATGTTACATGAGATTTTAGGGGAATTGAAGTGATACTGGAGACATGTCTAAAAAAATGTCTGAATAAGCATAGGCATAATGAACAGGGTAAAGCAAAGAGCAAAGGTGATATGCAATGATCCATAGCAGCCAATCAGATAACACTCCTTACCTGGCTACAGAAAACTGAAAATGGGTTGTTATAGGTCACTACCCTTTTACATTATCACTGCTCTGTGCACTACCTAGGTCCTTTCTTCCCAAATATTAATAATAATAAAATACTGAACATTTCCATTGGATACAAAGATATCCTTTTAAAAGCATGAATGAGCTAGAAAGAATAAAAAGGGTTGTTTTGCCATTCTTCTTTACAATATCAAGTTGGTCACAAATGCGAAGTTACAATGCATATGGTAGATAAAAGGAAAATATATAAAACATTTTTAAAAAGAGCACGGTGTAGTTGATTATTCAGCTCTGTTCTCTTCATGTCAACCCTTGTCCACTTCACAGTACTCCACCATTTCACAGACATGCAGCGTGTGCATTGCTGCCAGGAATCTAGATATGATTAATCTCCTGGATCCCTGCAGATACACTGGATGACATACCAGGAATTGGCAGCTTGTTTTCTAAAAGTTATTTCACTGCTATGCTGCTGTACATTAAACATTTACACGGGCATTGGCTATGAGTCTTAAATAATTTAAAGCATTTTCTAAGCTTTTCCACAGGAGTAATGGAGCAAATGGTGTAAGCAGTAAGATGGTTCTATTTAAAGTACGATTGGCAAACGAAATCCTTAGAATGAAGGTTGAGCCTAAATCATTTTATGTTCCTTTTTAAGCGTAAATTAAACCTCATGCATTTTACAGATAAGTTGAGAATTTCACGTCAATTGATTAGAAACAAGACAGTAGGCTTTAAACAGTATTTTCAAGTTTTTAATCGGTCATCTCACAATTCTAGTTTGTAAACACACAGTCCTGATATTCATCTTTTTGAATACCTTTAAATTTCACTTCTAAAGATCACTGTGTAAATGGATGCAACATACAGTAATGTTATCAGTCTCCAGGTTGTGATTTTCAGACAAATAAAGCTGCATGTCTTGTTCAATTTCATGAGAAATGCAGTTTTATAGTCAATTTGCGCTATAGATGACACTTATGTTGCTTAAAGGATCAGCAAAGTCATCAGTAATATTTCACCAAGCGGAGTAGATGTCAGTTACCTATTAGCCGCTAATATCTGAAGAGAAGTCCAGGGTAAGACCAGTATTCAACTCCTCCTACCACCGGGTCCAACTATCTTATTGAACTTTTTATTTTATATTACAGAAGGGAGATTGTTTTTATTGCAGTAGAAGACCCCCCAGAATATATATATATTTGAGGCATTGGCAGGATTGTGAATGGTGTGTGTATGTGTCACCTAGATTTTCCACATGCACATAGTGGTGAGATGCTCCAACTTTTTGTTTTCTATGAATCTTAAAAGGTTGTTTTCTAGTTCCTGGAGCCTTTGTAGACCTTGGTAGTCAGATCTCATTATTAGTTGCAGCTGTCCACAGGCATTTATATATGTGAACTGACTGATGCTCAGGATTCTTTCTCTCTATCTGTGAAGCCTGGATGAAAAGGCTGAGCACTGACAGAACACTAAAAGTACTGCGTGTCTGTTTGGTGAAGCCATTGGTCAGCACCTTGTTAGTAAGGAACTGAACTGAATTTAGTAAATAGCTTAGACAAGCAGATGTTTTATATTAAACTTACATGCACAATGACTTAATATGCATTTATTTCCTTTTTTGTAAACATTCCATATTTCAAAAAAGAAAGTAGGAATCGGACGCAATGTGTCAGGTTGGAGGACCAGTGATGTCACCAAGCTGGGCGGGATCATCTGTGGGATTGCGAGGCTGATGGAATAGAGACAGGAATCCTGTGTATAGTGAGATAATCTGATGATCTTCAGATTCTATAGACTGCAGATCTTTTAAATATTGAATAAAAATGCACAGTTTAGACTATGAGCATTCTCTTCTTTTTATATTTATGATAATTAAAGCGGTTGTAACCTTAAAAGGAAAAAAAAAGCTTCTGTTCCTTTAAGGCACGATTTATAGCATAGTGCTTCTGCAGTGTAATTTGTTCCATTCTATGTTGTAAAATACTTGGTTGATTCTGCCTGTTCATTTATTCCTGTGTGTGCTGACCACGGTAATCATGGCTGCTGATCCAAGATACCGTGATCAGTTTACGTGCCTCTGTCATCCTGCTCTTTGCTCTGAGTCTCTCCCTCTCCCCCTGCCTCCTGCTGCTATTCTAAAGCCTGTGTGTGAGAGCCAATCTCCTCCTCATCCCTCACCTCCTGCTGTTATTCCCTGTGGCTTGAAAGTAACATTTACAAATAACTTACATCCCTTCTGTTTCATCAAGATACAAAGTACAGTGTCTGTTTTTTTTAAATTGTAATCCTAAATACCTTTTTGCACAGCACCACTGTGCGGTCAAATGACCTCCCTCTGCTGGCCGGCTGACGTCAGAGGAGATTCTCAGCCCCTCCCGCCGCTCTCCTTAGATCAGGAAAGGAGAGCGCAGGAGGACACGTGACAGCACAGTGGTGCTGTGAGAGAAGGTATTTTAGGATTATGCCGCGTACACACGAGCGGACTTTCTATCCTACTTGGTCCGGCACACTTTCCGACGGACTTTGTCCGCCAGGTGCGCCGGACTTTAAAACGAACGGACTTGCCCACACACGCCGGGATTTTCCGGCGGGCTAAGTCCGCCCGTCTTTCCGACGGACTTTCGCCGGAGTTCCGGCGGACTTTCAGAATGAACGGACTTGCCCACACACGGACAAGTCCGTTCATTTTGAACGTGACTCAGGTGCGACGGGACTAGAAAAGGATGTCAATCTTGCCGCTTTTATCGGCTAGATTGACACCTTGCGAGCCCCGTCGCGGGGCATACCAGGCCCTTAGGTCTGGTATGGATTATAAAGGGGAACCCCGCTACGCCGAAAAAACGGCGTGGGGTCCCCCTAAAATCCATACCAGACCCCGATCCGAGCACGCAGCCTGGCCGGTCAGGAAAGGGGGTGGGGACGAGCGAGCGCCCCCCCCCCTCCTGAACCGTACCAGGCCGCATGCCCTCAACATGGGGGGGTGGGTGCTTTGGGGAGGGGGGCGCCCTGCGCCCCCCCCCCAAAGCACCTTGTCCCCATGTTGATGAGGACAAGGGCCTCTTCCCGACAACCCTGGCCGTTGGTTGTCGGGGTCTGCGGGCGGGGGCTTATCGGAATCTGGGAGCCCCCTTTAATAAGGGGGCCCCCAGATCCCGGCCCCCTACCCTATGTAAATGAGTATGGGGTACATGGTACCCCTACCCATTTACCTAGGAAAAAAGTGTAAGTAATAAAACACACTACACAGGTTTTTAAAATATTTTATTAAACAGCTCCGGGGGGGGGGATCTTCCTCCGGCTTCGGGGGTCTTCTTCCGGCTTCGGGGGTCCCTCCGCTTCATCTTCTCCCGGCGTCCGGTTGGTTCTTCTCCGCTCTCCGGCCTCTTCTCCCGGTGTCGCAGGTCTTCGGCCGGCCCCTCCGCTGTCTTCATGTAGCTCTATTGCGAGCGGAGGTCCGGACTTCTGGGCTTCTGGGCTTCTGGGCTTCTCTTCTCTTCTCTTCCCCCAGATGTTGACACGACGCTCTCTCCGGCTGGACTGATCTCTGAGGGCTGCGTTGTGACTTATATAGGCGGAGACCCCGCCCCCATATGATGTCACAGTCCCTGGGCATGCTGGGACTGTGACGTTTTAGGGGGCGTGGTCGACCACGCCCCCTAAAACGTCACAGTCCCAGCATGCCCAGGGACTGTGACATCATATGGGGGCGGGGTCTCCGCCTATATAAGTCACAACGCAGCCCTCAGAGACCAGTCCAGCCGGAGAGAGCGTCGTGTCAACATCTGGGGGAAGAGAAGAGAAGAGAAGCCCAGAAGCCCAGAAGCCCAGAAGTCCGGACCTCCGCTCGCAATAGAGCTACATGAAGACAGCGGAGGGGCCGGCCGAAGACCTGCGACACCGGGAGAAGAGGCCGGAGAGCGGAGAAGAACCAACCGGACGCCGGGAGAAGATGAAGCGGAGGGACCCCCGAAGCCGGAAGAAGACCCCCGAAGCCGGAGGAAGATCCCCCCCCCCGGAGCTGTTTAATAAAATATTTTAAAAACCTGTGTAGTGTGTTTTATTACTTACACTTTTTTCCTAGGTAAATGGGTAGGGGTACCATGTACCCCATACTCATTTACATAGGGTAGGGGGCCGGGATCTGGGGGCCCCCTTATTAAAGGGGGCTCCCAGATTCCGATAAGCCCCCGCCCGCAGACCCCGACAACCAACGGCCAGGGTTGTCGGGAAGAGGCCCTTGTCCTCATCAACATGGGGACAAGGTGCTTTGGGGGGGGGGGCGCAGGGCGCCCCCCTCCCCAAAGCACCCACCCCCCCATGTTGAGGGCATGCGGCCTGGTACGGTTCAGGAGGGGGGGGGGGGCGCTCGCTCGTCCCCACCCCCTTTCCTGACCGGCCAGGCTGCGTGCTCGGATCGGGGTCTGGTATGGATTTTAGGGGGACCCCACGCCGTTTTTTCGGCGTAGCGGGGTTCCCCTTTATAATCCATACCAGACCTAAGGGCCTGGTATGCCCCGCGCTCGCCGCAATAGGAAGATTTGTTTTTCCTATTGCAGCGAGCGCGAGATGCAATACTTTCCTCGTGTCGTATTTGGTCTGTCGGACCAGCCTACACACGAGCGGGCTTTCCGTCGGACCAGCACACACACGGGCGGACTTTCCGCCCGAAACTGAGTCCGACGTAAAGATTTGAAACTTTCTTTAAATCTAGGTCCGGCGGGCTTTTGGGAAGAAGTCCGCCGGAAAAGTCCGCCGCCGCCCACACACGGGCGGATTGTCCGGCACACTCTGGTCCGCCGGACCAAGTATGCCGGAAAGTCCGACCGTGTGTACGCGGCATTAGAGTGTTAAAAAAACGGACACACAGGGTATTTTGTATCTTGATAAAACAGAGGGGATGCAAGTTATTGATGATTCTGACTTTTCAACCACTTTAACCCTTACTGAGGAAGACTTGGAGGAAAAGGGTAATCAAAGCTGCTGTGGAGGGATTCTTGGAGCCTGTATTATGGGCTATGTGTGACCTTGTATGCTCTGTAAGGTCCATCAGCAAAGGTAAGGGCACACCTGCAATTCACAGTGGTGGTGAAATCACATTGGAAAGTGCAAGTAACAAGATGTTCATTTTTTAATGCAATTCATTTCAATTCATTTTTTATCATACGGGTGATATTTGAACTTTTGGGGAAACATTGAGTGGAACTGGACTGTTGACATAATCATTATTCGTCCCTATAATGGGCATTGTGCTAAATATCTACCCACTGATGTATAAAAGTATTTTTTTTTAATATGTTTGATATTAAAGGTATATTGTTATTTTATTATTTTTTAGCAGCTTTCACCGTTTTGTGTGAGCATATTGGAATATATCTTAGGATACACTGATTTGCATTGGTTTATAGGAAGGTGGGAATACAATACATTTTTTGGAACACTTTGGTTTAGGTGATAGAAAAGTGCTTCACTAATATTTTGAATGACATTTTTTTTTGTACTAACAGTTTTTGCTTCAAAAAACAAAGACATATAGTCAATGAGAAA
This sequence comes from Lithobates clamitans, assembly GCA_037952925.1. NCBI lineage: Eukaryota > Metazoa > Chordata > Amphibia > Anura > Ranidae > Lithobates > Lithobates clamitans. The sequence continues at coordinate 2,554,020 of JBBGZY010000501.1, read as the reverse complement.
TTTGGCTTTATTGCCCATAACAAAAAAAGAAAACATTGACAAAATTTCCTAGTAGATATTGTTTTGTCCTCCTCTGGACCAGAACTGCAGATTTGAAAGAAAAGCAGTTATGAGAAAGCATGAAAGCTAATGCTGCGCTTTCCTTATTAAACTACAATTTGCCTAGCTGTCAAATTCACATTCTTTTTTTATATTTCCACTCACAAAAATGTAGATAGGGAGTTATGACTTTTCTCAAGTTTCCTGAAATGACATATTTATTTGGTCTTAGTAATACAGAAAGTTTAATTTACTAATATATTCACTTTGCAAAGTTTTCTCCTAGACAAAATTAATATTTTAACAGATTTGTGCGTTTTCTAGGACTTAAATTTATTTTAATCTGACATGACATAATCTCTATCTTCACACAAATAAATATGACCAGTAACAAATGAGACACACATTCCAGAAATATCTTTGCATCTATCATACTTGTCAGAACCCTTCAATTGCTCAGCATATTTCCACTCCATGGCATTTGTCAGCATTGTAGATGTTGTAAGTGAGCTGTTCATTTTATTTGAACCATTCAGCAGTGGACAATGCTGAAAGCTTATTTTTTCATCAATTTTTGCTGTAGACAATACTTTGCCAATGTTATAAATTGTTTACCACCCCAAAATTTACTAAGCATTTAAATTATAACTGCAACATGTTCAAGAAAATTTTGGAAGGTTTAAAAAACAGTTTGTTTATTTTTTACTCTTTGTCCCACTGGGAAGATTCCTATTCACTTTTTATTCAACAAGAAGTGAGAGTAAATCTCTACAAAGTGAGAGGAATTCCCCTTTTTAACATCTGTTATCAGAACAGATGTCTCAAATGGAAGATTTACCTTCACATTCAGTTGAGGTCACATCTCTAAAATTTGACCACCAAGACAAATAGAGAAGGTGATCTACCTAGCGGAGACGCAGATATCAAAACATGGAAAAGTTTATAATATGACAAAGTTTGTAATCTATTCAAAACTAAAAAAGTTTTGACAAGCTTGAGACCCTTTTTTAGTCCAGTAACTTTGTGTAAAGTGCCAAAGCATCCAAGCCATAGCAACCAAGCAAAACCCACTGTTTATGACCCTGTTTGTTTGTACTGAGACTTGCACATGTACAGTGCATTGAAAAAGTATTCACACCCCTTCAAATTGTCCACATTTTCAGTCCATACTTTGAAGAACCACCTTTCGCTGCAACTACAGCTGAAAGACTTTTGGGTATGTTTCTACCAGCTTTGCACATCTAGAGAGTGAAATTTTTGCCCATTCTTCTTTGCAAAATAGCTCTGTCAGATTGGATGGAGAGCGTCTGTGAACAGCAATTTTCAGGTTTTGCCACAGATTCTCAATTGGATTTAGGTCTGAATTTTGACTGGGCCATTCTAACACATGAATATTCTTTGATCTAAACTATTCCATTGTAGCTCTGGCTGTATTTTTAGGGTCGTTGTCCTGCTGGAAGGTGAACCTCCACCTCAGTCTCAAGTCTTTTGCAGACTCTAATGGGTTTTCATCTAAGATTGCCCGTACTTGGCTCTATCCATCTTCCCATTAACTCTGACCAGCTTCTCTGTCACTGCTGAAGAGAAACATCCCCACAACATGATGCTGCCACCACCATGTTTTTGGGGATGATGTGTTCAGGGTGATGTGCGGTGTTGGTTTTCTGCCACACATAGTGTTTTACTTTTTAGGCAAAAAAGTTCAATTTTGGTCTCATCTGACCAGAGCACCTTCTTCCACGTGTTTGCTGTGTCCCCCCACATGGCTTCACGCAAACTGCAAACGGGATTTCTTATTGCTTTCTTTCAACAATGGCTTTCTTCTTGCCACTCTTCCATGAAGGCCAGATTTGTAAAGTACATGACTAATAGATATCCTGTGGACAAATTCTTCCACCTGAGCTGTGGATCCCTTCAGCTCCTCCAGAGTTACCATGGGCCTCTTGGCTGCTTCTCTGATTAATGCTCTCCTTGCCCGGCCTGCCAGTTTAGGTGGATGGCCGTGTCTTGGTAGGTTTGCAGTTGTGCCATACTCTTTCAATTTTTGGATAATGGATTGAACAGTGCTCCGTGAGATGTTCAAAGCTTGGTTTATTTTATTATAACCTAACCCTGCTTTAAACTTCTCCACAACTTTATCCCTGACCTGTCTGGTGTGTTCCTTGGCCTTCATAGTGCTGTTTGTTTACTAAGGTTCTCTAACAAACCTATGAGGGCTTCACAGAACAGCTGTGTTTATACTGAGGTTAAATTACACACAGGTTGACTCTATTTACTAATTAGGTGACTACTGAAGGTAATTGGTTCCACTCAATTTTAGTTAGGGGTGTCAGAGTAAAGGGGGCTGAATACAAATGCACGCCACACTTTTCCGATATTTATTTGTAAAACATTTTGAAAACCATTTAACATTTTCCTTCCACTTCACAATTATGTGCCACTTTGTGTTCATCTATCACATAAAATCCCAATAAACTATATTTACGTTTTTGATTGTAACATGACAAAATGTGGAACATTTCAAGGGGTATGAATACTTTTTCAACGCACTGTACTTTTGCACTTTGAACCACCTTGTTAAAGTGATGCTTTCAGAGAAGAAATGAATCTATGAACAAGTTTCAAATGCAAGCACCTATCTGTAAGGTATCCGTGATACCTTCAGCTGCCTGCAGCCCTTGTCATTATGCTCACATGTTAGACAATTTGATCTGCAAACCTTCTAAACTTTCTGATAGTGCTGATGCTTACTGGATTCCTTGTGTCTTCCATACAAATTCCCATTGACGCACTGGTATAATGTGTTTCTTTAAGGGCCAATGGAAATTTGCAGGGAGCTAGATGGGAGGGACAATTAACATTAAATAAAATACTTGTATTTATTGTAATGATTTCTTAGGACATATCATATAATGTACAGGATTGGGCACCATATTTAAAGTAATATTAATCCTTTTTTTTAAAATCACCTTATTATTTAAATGCATTTGAATAACACATTTGTGGTATATGTAAAATTAATACTGGACTCTTAGAAAGGGCCAACATTTCACAAGATCTTTCCGTAATGTGTGTGTGCAAGGCCAAGGTGAGAGTGTAAAGCAGCCCTAACATGATTATTTTTTTTTTTTAAGGAAAAAAGGACTCGACTCGCCATCCACACTCGAGTAGACTTCCCTGCTGTCAGAATACACTGATCAGCACTACTCGCTATAGCCAGCTGTGCTGATCATGTAGAAATTTTCCAAGAGGCTGGTTGTAGGAAAGTCATTTGGTAGATCGACTTCTACACAACCAACCTGCCTATACATGGATCGAAATTCAGCCAGTCCCTGTTGAACTGGCCAAATTTCAATCCATATATGGCCAGCTTTAGCAGGACAGTGTATGTGTAGAAAAACAGCAATACAAGTGATCTACCAGAAATGTTCATAGCAGTGCTACATGAAGTACATATGGAGGAAGACAATAACAGGTGGACAGAAGGATATGCGAGAATGTGTAAGTAGTCAAATCCTTCTGTACATTTTCATTAAACATATATTTTTATTACAATCTCACTTTGAATTATTAAACCATATTATCACAGAAATAATTATACTAAATAGTACCACTCATAATCCCAGTGTACATTCCCCACCATCAACCTCCACTGTTTCAGGTGCCAGTCTTCCCCAGGAGAGTGTCCATCACTCAACACATACATAAATTCAACAATCCGGAGCTGCAGGCTGGCAAAGTCCATCATGAAACAATGAGTAGAATTCCAGCCTTAAGTCAGTGTCCTTATATTGGCTCCGCCCCTTTTATGCGCTTCATCCTGATAGAGCTTAATCATAGAGATCAGTGTGTTACTCCAGTTTGTTGCATTTTTGCATATGAGTCCAGAAATTGTACATTAAAAAAATGCAATTATAATAATGTAAGTAAATGTAAATGTCAATAAATGAACTTTGTTCGGAGCCTAATTTAATTAGGGCACTATAGACTTGGCACCACAGTTTCTTAAGGTTAGTAAACAAGTTGTACCTAACAGTAACAGAAGCAGATTTTTATGATTGTACTGCCGATCGTTCCATGTCATGAACTATATGTATATTGATGGAACTGTGACCTCTTTTGATTGTGAAACCCTTAGCTGGACAGCATATAACATGCGCCCGAGGCAGCCTGAACTAAGTAACAGCTGTACTGTACGCAATGAGTAATGACATATTTCTGGACTCTTGTTCTAATTGTAATGTAGTTGGTAATGAAAAGACAAGTAAATGCATGAAGCTGACCTATCACGCAACAGACTGTAGTGCCGCCAACACTGTTAGACATAATCACTGCATCTTCCTGGTATCAGGTTAACTGCATTTTCACTCATTATTGATAACAGGGGTTAAATAAGTGTTTTCAGGATATTACCATATTTCTATATACAGTATGTTGATATGTTATGGTTTCAAGCACAAATCTTGCATATTTGCATGATGTAGTTCATTATGTTTTTGCTGAAGGAATGGTAGAAAAGAATATTTTATGCAGTTCACATGTAACTGGAGGATAGAAAAAAACTAAATTTAGCTATCATTCTGCACATTAAACTTTTGCATCCCATTTAGGCCCCTTTCACACTGTCACAACGTGAAAGTGGCTTGATTTTGCCGCGCTTTTGCAGCGATTTCAGGGAATGCCTGTGTAAACTTGAGGTCTATGGACCTCAACTCACATCAAAGTCGGACCAAAGTAGTTCAGGAACTACTTTGAAGTCGGTGCGACTTGATTTTGCACAGATATGAATGGTACTCATTGGAAATCATAGGGTACGATTTGTCTTGCGACATCGCAGGACAAGTCGCACAAGTGTGAAAGGGGCCTTAAAAACCAATCATAATTCATATATTAGCAGATATTTATTTATTTATTTTATTATAGATTTAATTGACTTTTTATAAGCAGTTACAGCAAACATTTACCGTATTTATCGGCGTATAACACGCGCCGGCGTCTAACACGCACCTCAATTTAGGAGGGAATTTTAAGGAAAAAAAACTTTTAGGAGGGAAGTTGAAGGGAAAAAAACTTACATTTAAATGCCCATCATTGCAGCTTCTCAGTGCAGCCTTGCCCCAGTGCAGCCATGTCAGTGCAGCCTTGTCAGTGCAGCCTTGTCAGTGCAGCCTTCCCCAGTGCAGCCTTGTCAGTGCAGCCTTCCCCAGTGCAGCCTTATCTGTGCAGCCATGTCAGTGCAGCCTTCCCCAGTGCAGCCTTTCTCAGTGCAGCCTTCCCCAGTGCAGCCTTGCCCCATTGCAGCCGTCGATCCCCTGTCCCTGCCATATTGGGCTTCAAAATCGCCGACCGCGATTTGAAAATGGCGCCGCCGGTGCCGAAATACACAGAGCCGGTCCTCGGCTCTTTCCGGCGGCTCTCGTTCATTTTCGGCTCCACTCGTAGTCCCGAGCGGAGCTATCCGAACCTAGCCGAGTAGGTTCGGATAGCTCCGCTCGGGACTACGAGTGGAGCCGAAAGTGAACGAGAGCCGCCGGAAAGAGCCGAGGACCGGCTCTGTGTATTTCGGCGCCGGCGGCGCCATTTTCAAATCGCGGTCGGCGATTTTGAAGTTTTGACACCACGGGATCGCAGGGGATCGGCGTATAACACGCCCCTGCGACTTTCCCCTGATTTTAAGGGGAAAAAAGTGCGTGTTATACGCCGATAAATACGGTATTTTCCTTTTGGGATAAAGGTTTTACATAAATGAAAAAAAGCTGACCATTGTAAGCAGCCTTGTCAGTGGTAAATGGTTTGTCTTGGCCCTCTAACTATCACTTTTAAAGAAAGCTGGACTAATCAACTGGTGAAAATAAAGAAAAAAGTCTAAAAAACAAAAACAAATGCAGCTACCACATCTAAAAATTGGCAAGCTGCAACATGTTATATTTTTGTTTTTAGGATTTAACCTGCTTTAAACCTGTGTTGCTAAATTTTACTGGAGGTCTATTTATACAAGAATCACCCAACTTTCACCAAAGATTCTAAAGTTTTTAATTGGATTCAGTTGAGAAAAATGTGTAAATCCTGGGAGATGGATGCGTGAATCTTGAATATAAACATTTATAAATAGACCCCCCATGTGCACAATTTGACACTTAAATTATAAGAATAAGCCTAGACCTGAAAGGCTTTGTTTCATACCTTTCATTGTGTACTATTGTGAAGAACTCTGTGATTGGTCACAGTTATTAAATGGTACAGACAGGGCAAATCACAGCCCATCTGTACCATGTGATTAACTGTGGCCAAACACAGCTAATCACAATAGTAAACACTACATGTGTAGTTTTCATTCAGTAAAAAATGTTGCTTAAAACTGTAAAATACACAGTTGTAAGCAATCACAGTATCTAAAAAAAAAAATTAAATAAAATCATGATCACCCCCCAGAGTAGTATAGTGTAACTAGGGTAACACTGTATTGCTCTGGTCACTGTATGTAAAAAAAAGAACAAAGTAAAAATAAAAAATATAACAACAATTTTTAAAAAGTATTCAATTTTTTCTTTTACATACTGTCGCCACTCAGTGTCCCTGATCACTGCCACACCCGTTATACAATGACACTATACTGCACTGGTAACAGTATGTAAAAGATTTTTAAAAATATATTTTTTTTTATTTCTTTATTTACTAAAAAATTGTGACAAACAATGACAACTTCAAAAAACTCACTATGCCTCCTACTAAATATTTTGGACTGCCTACCTTCCAAAAAGGGGTCATTTGAGGGATATTTGCACTGTCCTGGCATTTTCGTGCCTCAAAAAATGAGAGCCATCAAAACATCAGGATTGATCGATTTTCAGATATACAAAGTTTGTGTCTTTGTAAAACTTTCCTACAGACTAAATAATATAAACTGATTTGAGTTATTTTCACTAAAGAAATGTCGAATTTTGGCCTAAATTTATGAAGAAAGATTATTTATTTGCAAAATTTTATAAAAGAAACTAAGAAAAACACATTTTTTTCAACATTTTTGGTCTTTTTTCGCTTGTTTTGCAAAGACGGAATAAAAACAGCAGTGATTAAATACCACCAAAAGATCTATTTGTGCAAATGCATATTATATCCAGCCAGCAAGTGAAGCACTAGGCTCTTTTTCACAGTCCACCTGGCTACCGTGACTGCCTAAGGTTTTAACAGGCAGACTACCTGAAAGCCAAAAAATACTGCTTGGCTCTCTATTTAGAAAACCCATAGTGCTCTGGAAAGCCTTTGTCATGTCATGCTATATTTATTTACAATGAATAAAATAACGTTTACCTAAAGCCAAAAGAGCTTCCCTTTAATAAAATTAATATTATTTTATAATTTAAATGATCTAGGGCCAACCTTATATTGAAATGAGGCTTCTAGGTTGACTAGTTAATATTGCACAATGGTTTAATGATATTCAAACAATTAGGAAATTACTTTCCTAAGCCTAGGTTCACATTGGAGCGGTTTGTCATGCGATTTGAGAGCTCAAATCGCATGACAAGTGGTAGCATATTGGAGGCAATGACACTGTTCCAATTGGTGTGACACCGATTTTGCGGCGCCGCACCGATTTGCAAAAGTAGTTCCTGCACTACTTTTGCCGATTTCAGGTGCAACTTCAATAGACATTTATGCATGAAGCCACACAGATGTCTATCAAGTAGCACCTGAAATCGCGCTAATCTTGCTACTATGAAATTGCGCTACTTCTAGTGAAGTAGCACGATTTCAAAGTAGCAACAATGTGAACCAAGGCTTAGAAAAGGAATTACTAATTTATACAATTTCTTACCAGTTCTCATTAGCATGAGGATAAGGTCAGTTAATAATATAAACCATCTGGTAAATGTATTCTACAATCAATGAGGTGTATTACTTATAAGCTTATAAAAATTTGGAGGATATGGCTAACTAGGTATGAAACTGTTACTAGACAATATATTTTATAATGTACTGTATTTCTGAAACAATGTTTTGTCTCTTCATTGTAACCTTAAAGTACACTGGTTCCCAGATTTTATTTATATTTGCTATTTGAAACATTTGCTGCCTCCAACTTTATGCCTTTCCGGTAAGCCTCTCTTAACGTATCTACCATGTCCCCTAATTTGACATCAACAGATACTATTTGAATTATTCATATTTTGTTAAAGATCATTCTACTCACACTACTTCTTTTAATTCTGTTTTTCCAGTCTTTCTGACTGCATTCATGCGGGTCTTTTTTACGTGCACTGACTGCGCTGTGAATTTCTTCCAGGCAACATCGAGCGCCTTCTTTTTGCATATAATTAGGGTATGTAATTGAGGCTGAGTTCCCTTTGTTAAATAAGATTAAAAGAATCTCTTAATATTTATATGCTAAACTTCTCTTTTTTTAGGCGCCCTCTAATTCCCCTGTAGCCAAATACTGGGCTGAGTGTAACTTCCATTCCCAGTGTTTTGGTGGTGTCTCCCTCGCGTTCTGGAGCCTTTGCATGGTATGTTCTGGGTCTGTGGGGGGTGGGAGGACTGGGGGATATGGGTGAGCAGCAATTTGACCGCTCCGCGAAGCGACGGTCTGCCTTCAGCGTTACAAGACTATGTTGATCTAATAATGCATTTTTTCTTTGTTTTAGTGGTTTTACTCTCTGCAGTACATTTATACATTCCCCTGATGAAGCCAATGTTTTGGCGAAACTAGTTGGGAACAAAAGACTACGATCACCCTTCAACATCATTGGTGACGGTCAATTATTTGAACTGCAATTTTGTTTTTGTTTTGTGTTTTTGTACTTTTTCATGTAACATTTTAGATGTTTTTGATATCAAATAAAATAAATAAGATTATTTTAATAAAAAATTGGTCTATCTTATTGGTGGCACCGTAATAATCCCATCCTCCCCTTTTCCCCATCTTGAGATCATTTGCTGTCTGCTTGTTTTACACTATACATTTTTACCTAGGATTTCTACTTCAAATAATCAACAACATTGCAACAGTATATTAGGGGAGATCTTCTAATATTACAACTTGTTCTGTTGACAACTGGCTAAAAAGAGACATTTTCTTGCTTTGGAAAGAGCTTCTCTTAAGCCTCATACACACAATCAGATTTTCGGACTGCCGTTTGTCCGTTTTTTGTTGCATGTTAGTCTCATGTCGAAAGTGAAGAGGTTACTCACCATACGAAAATTCTCGTACAACAGAATACAACTTCAGAAGTGACGTAATGTGTTGAATAGTTTTGTATGTATTCTTTCGTTTCTGACCATGCGTAGTCTTGCTCTTACGATTTTTTTCAGACAAAAACCGTACTAATTAACCAAAAAATCATGATCGGCTGTCGAAAGCACCATACTAACGATCTGAAAATCAGGAGAGAAATTTTACTTCCGATTTTCGTATCGTGTGTACGGGCCTTTATTTAATGCTGTGTCTCTAGCCATGCTTTTTTAGATTCAGCTAAAGCAAAATTCCAGCCTCAACCTGACTAGTCCTAAAAACGACCTTACCTGTGTGAAAAGATCTAGTTACCTATTCTCGACTCTGGTCCAGTCACTTGAACCCCTGTGTCAGGCAGCAGCATCTGCAGGGAAGAGTAGAGAGTGCTCGACAATGACTGGGAATGCCTGGGAGTGGTGACATCAATGCATAGGCTCCCATGTCCCAGCCACTGTTGGCAGTCCCTCCCCTCCCGCTGTGCCGGCTTACACAGGAGAGCCAGTTCATGTGACCAGACCAGGTCGGGCTGAAAATAGGTAAGTATATACATCTTTTTTTGTACAGGTTGGGCAGCATAGGTGTTAGGAGGGAGAGGGGGACATGCTTAACCACTTGCCCTCTGGAAGATTTACTACCCTTCATGACCAGGCCATTTGTTGTGATACAGCACTGCATTAATTTAACTGACAATTGTGTGGTCATGCGACACTATACCCAAACAAAATATATGTCCTTTTTTTCCCATAAATAGAGCTTTCTTTTTTTGGTATTTAATCATCACTTTATATTATTTATCATTATTAGGCCAAAATATATTATTCTACATATTTTTGGCAAAAAAAAATCCCAATAAGCGGATATTGATTGGTTTGCACAAAAGTTATAGCATCTACAAACCATGGGATATTTTTATTCAATACCTTCCCTACTGACAGAATGGTGATCTGCCTTGTTTACATAGGTAAATCGCTGTTCTGGCTCTCTGCCTAATGATCGGCGGGTGCTGGGAGACATCGAGTACACAGGAACATGCAGATCAGCTCCCGCTGTGTCTAATGTCAGCAGGGGCGGGTCACCGGTGGCATACATGCATGCCCCAGGCCCAGAAATGTCAGATCAGAGTGGCCGCCCTGCCACAATATATGTTAAGACTAGTTACATTTAGGCTAAAATTCTACTTTTATTCTCAAGCATTAAGACTCGTGAAGCTTTACCTTATTAGAGTCACTTTTAGATGGTGCAATTCACTAGCTAATATTGAACAAAATGCAGTGTTCACTAAGCAAAATCATTTTAGTGATTATTATTAATAGTGCATCCAATGAACATTGATAAGCTACAAATACAGGCAGTTCTAGCAAGGCAAAGCTCAGTGTGAAAAGGGCAGTAACTTTAAACAACCAATAAGCATTATACCGCAGTAAACAAATTTGACAGGTTGCTATCATTTGCAAAAATCTACATCTGAATGGAATCATGGATGAAGTGGATCTTGTTTTTTTTGTTTTTTTAATGGTACATGACTTAAAGAAAAATGCATTAGAAAAAAAAACCTTAACAGTAATGCAGCCTGGGAGATCAGGGAAGGGATCCCTAAACAAAAATGCTTCCTCCTGAATCATATGATGGTATATGTCTCCGGGCACCTGCTATCACCTGAACTGGAAACTCCTGAGCACCGAAGTCCTTGCCTGTGATTGCTATATTTTATACTTTATCATCAGGCTGGGCCATTGTTAGTGCACCTAATTTCTTGTTTCTTATCTTTATTCTTACTTGAGACTGATGTGTCTTTAAAGCCCGCCTTCAGGAAAAGTAAATATCGTCCCTTGTAGAAGAAATACCTCTGTACAGTACTGCAGTTTTTGACTGCTCATTTCTGTCTAAGGGATGGAAAAAGCACTTTTACTTGCTGATCAGAATTTTGCTCCTCCAGAAGAAGGTGCTCCAGTATGCTCCCGCAGTGGTCTGTTTCTTTGTGTTCTTAAGTCCAATGCAGGACTTTTGTCAGAGGACAGTAGTCCCAGAGCAAAGGGTACAAGAGGCTGCAGGGCCTGGTATGTCAGTGCAGAGCAGCCTGTGGAAGTGAAGGATCAGGTAAGTAAAACTGTTTTACTAGGTCCCCTTAGACACAAAAGAGCAGTTAATCCCCACAGGACAAGCCCCACTGCATGGGTGGACTTTTCATTTTCCTGGAGCTAAGCTTTAATACACCAGGTTGTTTGAGCCTTTTATGTTTTTTTTCCCTTAGCATTCTATCATTATCTACCCAGTCCCTTCTCTATATCTTTAAATAACTTACAAACCCTACAATGCACTTTCTTTTTTCCTAAACTGTAAAAAAACTGACGTCTCCAGCAAGAAGGAATAATTGACTTTAAACATGGTCACATGAGCATTTCATTTGCTATTCATGAAGAAGATGGTTAACCACAAGCTGTTAAAATGTGATTTAAATAAGTGTGTGTGTCTAATCAAAAGAAGCTTAACATGGCAAAAAAAAACAGAGCTAAAGCAAAAGTGTTATCTTTCTCTTATTTAAATCACTTCACCAGAGATTTACAGAGAAGGAAATCATTTAAATGCATTCACTGTTGCAATGACTTGCAAAACCTCATCATATTAAACTCTTAACGAAATGGTTAGCTATATATTTATGTCATATTATGCAAGTTTACAATACTACTGTATGAACTGTTTAATGAGAAATTATAGGTTGGATCAATTGTATTTTCATTTCTAAGTTTAATGTTTTGAAACTGCCATTTTATATTTTAGTTATTATTTCTAAATATTCTTTATTTTACAGATAACATTAAATACAGAATAAGCCCATGATACAGATGTCACAGATCAGTTTTCTATATAGAGAGCACAGCAAAAGTTGTTGGCTTTCAGAGTTTCGCTCACTATCTAAAAGTTTGTACTTAGTTGTAAAGTTCAATGGAGACAGAAGGTTGAGTCACCAGCACATAGCTGTGAGTTAGGGATAAAGTACAGGGTTCTGGTATGGATTTTGAGAGGGAATCCCATGCAAAAAAAAAAAAAAACTTGAAAAAGATGTGTGGGGTCCCCTCCAAAAACCATACCAAACCCTCATCAAAGCATGCAATCTAGGTGGTTAGGCCAGGGGGAGGGGGGCAACAAGCATGTAGCCATCTACACCATACCAGGGCACATGCCCTGAACATGGGGCGGGTACCCAACATCGCAGAAGCAAGTGAGTCTCCTGATTTAAAAGCAATGCATCCACAGTGCGCTCTCCCTTTCCTTATCCTAGCAACATGGAGCTCAGCCACTTCTGGGATAGGAGGAGAAATGTAATGCTACGGGCAAGCACCTAATGTCTGCCAAGTCCTGGAAATAAATCAGGATGTAGGAATGTAAATATTGGGAGTATTTTGGTCAGGCTCCAGGGGTGACAGAAAATGCCTACAGGCATTGCATTAAACAATATTTTTACAAATGGCGAAGTGCATTTTAAACTACTGGGGCCTCTTGTCTGCATGGGTTGTTTACAGACATCCCCAACTTTTAAGTACACAATGGGGTTTATTTACTAAAGCTGGAAAGTGCAAAATGAGGCTCATTTCTGCATAGAAACCAATAAGCTTCTAACCCAAGCTTGTTCGAAAAGCTTTTGGTAATAAAACCTGGAAGCTCATTGGTTTCTATGCAAAAGTGAGCATAATTTTGCACTTTCCAGCTTTAGTAAATAAACCCATTGTGTACTTAAAAGTGGGGTATGCCTGTATATAAATTGTAGACCTAGCCTTTAATAAAAAAAAAAGATATCCCAATCCTTCATATTTTTGAAGTGACAATAAGTTGTCAAATGGTTCATGAAACAACAGGCTGAATAAAGTTAAAGTGGACCTCATAGCAAAAATCCAGGTCCACTCATTACATAGTGCCCTCCATCTCAAATCATGGCATAAATAATAAAAATATAATGCTTTACACTCCATAATCGCAACTTAAGCGCTGGCTCAGCTAATCTTCACTGAAGCAATCAATTGAATCAGCTACAGGAATGCCGCACACGGCAAAATAATCTTCCTTTATTAAAATAGCAAAATGAAGAGAAATTGCCATTAATTACAACTCAGGTACCTCATCCTAAAGTCTATCAAAAAAAGAATATTGAGAAATATGGATGTTCTTGGTACCACCATAGACATTACATACAGCAAATCAGTTAAAAGATATCCAACATTTGAAGATCATGGATGGAAGCTTCCAGTGGACTGAACCGCTGTTCCTATATCTCATACATACAACTGAAATTACAGGAATATCAAAAATCACTTAAATGACAGTAGTCAGGAACACAAGGGCAGTCGATAATTCTTAACATGTTTCACAGTATTTACCGTTTCCTCAGGAGTTTTGGGGAGCAAACAGATCTCCAAGGATGCCAAACGGCCAGGTCAGGCTGGAGAAACAAGAAAGAGGGGCCCCAATTCTCAGCAGGTGGACATGGGAACAGCATTAGCGGAGAAAAAAACATAACTGAATTAGATGATAGGGTTCCACCAGACACAGTCAACCCCTACCACCATATTATAATAGCCAGCAGGAACAAGTTCAGTTTTGACATTTTCGGACTAGGCACAGTGCTTTTTCAAAGAATAAACAAAATTTTAAGAAAAAAACACACACACCTTTGGAAAAGGGTTAGAAAATATACTTTATCCCTAGCCTCTGCACAACACACTTCTGGCAAAATCCTTGGAATATTAAGCATCCCAAATGCCACAAGAAAATACTAATGAACAGTGCAGGAACTTTTTCTTGCAAGGCATGGGATCTTCAGAGTTTTCAGGATCTCACTAAAAGTAGCTTGATTTGTAGAGGCACCATTTGTAGAGGTTATCATGGACTTTAATTGTACTGTATAAGGACTTCACACAACAGGTAAATATGTAAAAAGTAAAATGTATTACAACAATTCATAAAAAAATCTAAAAGACAAGTTGTGCCACAGGGCACTCAGTTGTTCACTATGAACTGGACACACAGGTATAGTGAAAGCCAAAAGCTGATACTTTCAAACTTATCACATAACATATATATTCAGGTTCTTCGCGACATGTTTCGCGGACAGGATTCCGCTTCTTCAGTCGTTTTTAGAGAGCAAGCACACAAATTTTTATTTCTACAGGAAAAGGGGGATAATGGTTATAACAACAGCACAATAGACATATAACAATGCATATTTGATTACAAGGGCTACACAAGATTTTACCTAGGATGTGGCTACATGTGTGGTGCCACAGTATACGTCTATCCTGGCGAATATGGGAGCACTATAATAAGGGTTATCTATTCCAAATCTAGTCGTAAAAGAAATTTGTATTGATGTCATTATATAGGGACTGTAAAACATGGTCTAAAGAGATAAAGGTATCAAACTTGAGCTACACACCGTGTCAACAGATTATGGTGTCCTGGCTAGGGGTGGTGGTCCTGTGGCTATATGTACTACCTAAGGAAAATCACCAAAGGGCATTAGAATGGATGTAGGGCTCAATATGGCCCTATCTTAGTCCCTATAAAGACAGTTTAATATAAAAAAAAAGGCAATCCATGACTAAATAGCAAATTAAAGCTATAAAAGATATATAACTCTATTCCTCTTCAATATATAGAGATGTACTGAATACTCCACAAGAGGTTGCCAGATCTTAAAAGGTGGTTAAGAGGCAGTATTATACAGTTTATCCTTCCAGGCAAAGATATCTATAATAAAGGGTAAGTAATAAACAATAAGCATAAAATTATGTACCATACATAATAACATCTCCCTAAAGCCTGCATCAAACCATACAGGGCTCACCTTAAATCTGCAGATGTACAACAAAAACAAGACAGATTATATCACACCACTCACTATCTCCTGATAGCTTCCTAGTGGGATACCCTGGGGTACAAAATGTATCCATAAGGTCCAGTCTCCAGTCAGTTTACGCAAACCAGCATGCCATTGAATGACAGCACACTCACACAGTATTGGCAAAGATGTCCCTCAGATAACATCAGCAACGGGGCTGGTGATGTATCTCCCCTATAGATAGGGCTCCTGCCCGCCGACACCTGCATGGGAGTGTGACGTCACCGGGCCCGGCTCCACATTAGACTTGCGTGAGCGATCGCGCATGCACAGTGTCCAGACACTGGGAGCCCACAGGGAAAGGACAATGAAGTCCCTCCACTACTTCAGAAGACACCGGGGAGGAGCCACAAAGCACGATTCTCATGCACAGCCACTCCCCACTGCGGGTCCGCATATCCGCCGAGAAAAAGACCTACCGGAGCCCCCACACCGCAGACACGTCAGAAAAGGGCAAAAAGTAGCTTGATGTCTGCCTTGCCTAGTAGCTGTAGGCAGAAGCAGGATAGGGGGTAAGTATATTTTCTCACTTTGTCCACACATGTATTTTTTTACAGCGTTAGTGCTATGATCTGACATGGAGGGGAGGCACTATGTAAAAAAGTGGACCTTGACTTTTCCTGCAAGGTCCGCTCTAAGCTTATTTAGCCTGAATGTTCACATATCATTTGATGAACTGTCAACCCTGGTTGGTCCTTTCCTTGTGGAATTATTTACTGCTTCTCCAAAATAATAGATACCAGCCAACACGTTTCTTTGATGTGACTTGCGCAATAATTTATAATTGTCTCCACAGATACCATAGGCCTACTGCATTCACATGGCATTTGGGTTTGCAGCAAGAACTGAGCCACAAATTTAAATGTTGATGGTGCAGAAAAATGAGGAAATCCACACAAAATGCCTACTGGCCATGCTTCTCTTAAATGACCTTTCGCTCTAGTTCTAGCTGTTATACATTCTTTAATTTACTATACAAACAGCAATTGCCAACTATGAAAGTAAACACTTATTCAATTTCTAATTCACATAAAGTCCTTTATCCATCAGTTAATGAAAAAGCACAAATTACAGTAATTAAACAATGACAGACTACTGTTTAAATAAGATAAGTGAAGGACAAACCAATATAATTAAAGTATATGCATACTTTTATTGAAAAAAAAAACTGTCACTTTTTAATCTATGATAACAAGGAAGAGCAAATCTGTGGATACAATATGTTAAATAAATCTTTTGTAGAACTTTTTGTATACTCTTAATGGTTGGACCAAGCAACTGGACATTTGCACATATTTACGTGACTTGGATGCCATAGAAGCATCAGGCCTCCTGTTCCATCTCAGGGACCCTTCTGGTATCAAAACATCCATTACGGCAATATTCTACACTAATGTGTATTCCTGATAGAATCTTAGTATTTCTGCCTCGTTTGAACTAAAGCCCTACATATAATGCCAACAAGAAAACGTTGCCTACATCTGGCTCAGAGTTGTGCACTGACTCTTTGAAAAAAATGTATAACATTGCTCTTTGGTTATTTATATCAGTATGTTCAGAAAATATTTTTGTATTGTCAGATCGCAGAATGCCTAATTTTCCTAAATCAAATGGACTATCACTGAGACCCTGTTCGCTACCTGTAAGCGATGCAAATTTACATATGCATGGGGATCTCCCTTGTCAACCATTCTAAGGTCACCAGCTTCCATCTCTCCATGATAAATATAAAATTGTCAGTGAACTCTTTTTTGTTGCATATAAATTATCAGCAATCACAATACCAAGTCAAGCTATACGCCAAGGGAACGGTCTGAGGAAATGTAACTGCATGTAGGCAATACTCATTACTGAAACAGAAAATCATACCACACTTACCTTTGTAGTTTATGCTTAACATGCTTCTAGATTATACTGTTTTGGTTGTTAGTTGATCATATAATGTTGAAAAAAGTCCCCAGTTGATAAGAGAGTATACAAAAATCTGCATAAAGATTTTGTATCTATATTTTACTTGGCTTCACTGGGTACAGATGCAACCCCTGAACAAAAACATGTGTGCCTGATTTGTGTTGCTCCAGTTTCTATCCACTAGTAGTAGTCTCAAGTCTTCATGGCCAACCACTGCATATTTTTTACTGAAGTGCATAAAGGAAGAGCCTTCCTTGGACTGTCTGTTAGGCCTCTTTCACACGGATGATCCGTATGTCCGTTTTTCATCCATCCGTTTTCGGATGAAAAACGGACATACAGTCATCCCTATGGAGCGTCGGATGTCAGCGGTGACATGTCCGCTGACATCCGACCCGCTCCGATCCGAAAAGTGTAACGGAGGAAAAACCTACTTTTCCATCCGTGATCGGATGACGACGGACACTACGGTCCGTCATCATCCGATCCCCCCATAGGGGAGAGCGGCGCTCTGACAGGTCCGCCGCTGCACAGTGTGCAGAGAGAGACCTGTCATCTTCCTGCTCAGCGGGGATCGGCGGAGCTATCCCCGCTGAGCAAGCGGATGTTCACGGGGCGGATCATGACTGATCTGCCCCGTGTGAAAGAGGCCTTAAAGTAAATCTGTTCTAAAAGGACTACTGGAACTGCCTTTAGTGACCCCTTTTGTTAAAATGCTTATTTCCTATTAGATATGCTGACCCACTAGCTTCAATACTTCAGTAAGACAGTCAGTCAGTATCCCAGAGCAAGTATGCAAAAATGTTAAAACTAACACATTTCAGAAATCTTTATCTCTTTATTCTTAGTCTGTGACTCAACAAAAGCCAGAGGGTTTAGAATAACAGCCATAACATTAGCATTTTAGAAGCAGAAGACAGCCATGACAGCTTTGACGTTTCTCTTATTACAGGCTTTCAATTGAAGCCTAATTGTACGTTCCCCAGAAACTGATTGCTTAGTTTTAGCTGTCACCAGGGGGCATGCTGGTCCATGACAAAAAGATTTCTGCTCATACACAGACAGCAGCTGGCCCTCTCTGCAGTCTCCTGCCCAGCCATGGACTTTACATCAACTGCTGGTGATTACTTAGTAGTTAGAACAAAATGCCTAACAATTTTCTTTGGAATGGTCAACAGATAGTTCTTTAAGGGAAGTGTAAGTATTTTTTTTTTACTAAATATCAATGATACCTGCATGTTAACAATCAGGAAAAATAGTACTTTTAAGAAATATTGCAAGTTTGTTAGCACTGCCCAGTTTGTATACACTGATCAAAAAATGGAAGGTTATAAAATATATTCACTTAAATAGACCCTACTGCCAGACCATACATTTATACAGAAATCCTCCTATAAGTATATATGTGCATTTATTGTGTATTATGCATGCTATTAACCTGTAAAATGTTCCCTTCTATAGACATACAAAGGCATTGCACTGCTGCTGGGTACTACCATCTCCATGTGATGTCAGCTGCCCCAGCAAACTCAGAGCTGCCACATAAAGTGGTTGTGAAGGAAGAAGGTTTTTTTTAACTTAATGCATTCTATGCATTAAGATAAAAAGCCTTCTGTGTGCAGCAGCCCCCCTGAGCCTCATCTCAATCCAATGTTGCATGAGGGACTCGGCTGTCCGGGACTCTTCCCCCTCATTGGCCGAGACAGCAGCGAAGCACCATTGGCTCCTGCTGCTGTCAATCAAAGTTAGTGAGCCAATGAGGAGAGAGAGGGGGTGGGGCTCGGGCCATGGCTCCATGTCTGAATAGGCACAGGGAGCTGCGGCTCAGCTCGGGTGCCCCCATAACAAGCTGCATGCTGTGGGGGCACTCAACAGGAAGGAGGGGCCAGCAGTGCCGAAGAGGGACCAGAGAAGAGGAGGATCTGGGCTGCTCTGTGCAAAACCACTGAACAGTGCAGGTAAGTATAACATGTTTGTTATTTTTATCAAAAAAAAAAAAAAACCTAGACTTTGGTAGCACTTTAAGTGACATTGCAATATTCCCCCTTAATCCTTCCCCAGCAGCTACATAAACATTTATGTAGGGAGTGAAGGGGGGGTGGAGAAGCTGGACCAGCACAGAGAGTATAAAAACACCCCCAGAACAAGAGTGTTATGAACTGCAGGGAGGAAAGAACTGTGCTAAGGAATTGACTCTTCATGCTATGGTCAAATTTTGTAGCAAGTTCAAAGACACATTTCAAGTGAATAAAAAGTTGTTTATGGAAAGGAAAAACACTGCAAGTAAGCATTTAAAATACTTGATTTTTTTGCTTTACCTGCAATTTTAAAATTGGTGACATGGTTTCTTTAAAACATGTCTCCTACATTGTTTATTATGCTGCCTGCAAAACCCCACACAACCTCTTCAGAATCTTCCTAGCTGTCCAACGGACCTCCTGGACTTGCAGATAGCATTCAGTTTGGTGCAGCCTAACAACCTGTTGATGGCCTTTCCAATAAAATGATCGGATTCTACAGTGTATGTGTGGTGCACTAGCCAAACAGGAAGATTTTGAAGAACACCAGACAGGTCTCAAAACAAAATCAAGACCTTTAATTAGCAAAATGAATGTCATATTTATCACTTAACCACTTGCTTACTGGGTGCTTAAACCCCCCTCCTATCCAGACCAATTTTCAGCTTTCAGCACTGACACACTTTAAATGACAATTGTGCGGTCATACAACACTGTACCCAAATGAAATTTTTATCATTTTTTTCCCCACAAATAGAGCTTTCTTTTGGTGGTATTTAATCACCTCTGCAGTTTTTAATCCTTGTTAAAAAAATGTAAAAAGACCGAATTTTTTTAAAAAAATGTTTTTTTTATTTTGTTATAAAAATGTTAAAACAAGTAATTTTTCTCCTTCATTGATGTACGCTGATGAGGCGGCACTGATGGGCACCGATAGGTGGCAGTGATGGGCACTGATGGGTGGCAGTGATGGGCACTGATGGGTGGCAATAATGGGCACTGATCGGTTACACTGATAGGCAGCACTGCTAGGTGGCCATGATTGGCACCACTGGTGGGCATTGATAGGTGGCACTTGTGGGCATTGATAGGTGGCACTCATGGGCATTGATAGGTGGCACTTGTGGGCACTGTCAGGTGGCAATGGCAGGTGGCACAGATGAGGAATAATTGCCTCTTCCTCTTCGGGTCCGATGTCCCTTGCAGATAAGCCAGTGATCGGGTTTTTTTTCTCCTCACGCAATAAGCGTGAGGAGAAAAAAACGATTACCGAGCTTTTGTTTACATCATGTGATCAGCTGTCATTGGTTGACAGCTGATCACATGGTAAGGGGCCGGGACCGGCCCCTTACTCAGATCGGTGATCACCTGAGTCTCAGTGATTCAGTGATCACAGTGCGCGCGGGGCGTGTGCACAGGGGAGGCCGTCATATGACGGCCTCCCAGAAATTCAGGTCCACACTGTGGCCATCATTCGGTTATAGCGCAGACGTCAAGTGGTTAAAATATAAAAATAAGTCTTTTGTCATGTGCTAATGAAGATGTGCTAAAATGTTAAAGGCTAAAAACATGCTATACAGTATAGCATGTTGTGGCCAAACCAAGTCAAATCCATAACACATCTAAAAGTTTGAACATTGTTATCATTTTTAATGCAGTTATACCCCTCTAAATCATTGCCAAAACTTAGATATGTATATCTGTTAGCAAATTTTCCACATTTACTGTATCATTAGACTAGACTAATATTTTATAATTAATTCACACTAAATGAATTCACACTAAAATAAAACCCAATTGCAGAAGCTCCATTTTTTTCTACTTGCCAAACCAAATAGCAACCTGGCACAAACCTGCAGTCAGTAAAGTCAGAATTCTGAACCTGTATATTTGTTCTGCATCAGTGACACATTCTGTAATGAATAATAGACAAGGATGACTATACAGAGCCTTATGACATAAAAAAAAAAAAATAAGACAGCAATGGCAGCTTCCATGTTTCTGTCCTGAAAGGTTCTCATAAACAAAAAGCCAAATAGCTTACCTTTCTTGGCCTTCCAAAACATTGATGTTTTTTGTTCAATATTTTGGCAGTTAGTGCTTTACATCTGTGTGCACTTGAGCCTTTAAGTGTCTGCAGCTTTTTCATAGCAATGAATGTATCACAAATCTTGAGAACACTGAGCAAAAGCACTTCAATCAATACCTATAGAGCACCACTGAAAGTTCACTGGCAGAAATAAAAAAAGAAAAGGAATAAAAAAAAAAAAAAAAAAAAAAACTATGATAAAGTAATAGTTAGGAATTAAATGTTCTATTTAACTGCCACTTATCCAAGGAAAGCATGAGTTTGTATAAAGTGCAAGGGCTGCTTTATGAAAACATGGATCAGAAATTAGAGGTAATACTGAAAATAGAAAAGAAACAGATGGAGAAAAAGGAAGTATCTTAGCAGATGTACATATGTAGAACATATCTTCAGTTTTTTCCATTCCCCCTGGACTACCTAACTTGGAGTGTTTCTTAATACTTGTTTTTAGCAAACCTAGAGGATAAAGAATAAAATACCCAATTTTGACAATTTCTGAATTGTTTATCTTGTTTACTTCTATTGCAAGCCCAATGGTATAAGAGAGCATTGGCATGGATAAAATTATATTGTGTAAGTGCTTTCCTGGCAGGATCACCAGGTGAAAATAAAAGAAAAAAAGCCTGAACAAAAGAAAACGAATACAGTGTTAGCTGCAATGTATTATATTTTTCGTCTTGAGGTTTAGATACAATTTAAAGTGATTATAAAGTCTAGTTTTTTTTTTTCAATAAAAATAACAAACATGTTATACTTACCTGCTCTGTGCAGGGCATTTGCACAGAGCAGCCCGGATCCTCCTCTTCTCGGGTCCCTCTTCTGTTCTCCTGGCCCCTCCCTCCTGTCGGGTGCCCCCACAGCAAGCAGCTTGATATGTGGGCACCCGAGCCGAGTCACAGCTCCCTGTGTCCATTCAGACACGGAGCTTTGGCCTGGCACGCCCCCTTTCTCTCCTGATTGGCTGTCTGATTTTGATTGACAGCAGTGGGAGCCAATGGCGCCGCTGCTGTGCCTCAACCAATCAGGAGGGAGAGTCTTGGATGGCCGAGACACTCGTGGACATCACTGGACAGAGATGGTGTTCAGGTAAGTATTAGGGGGGCTGAGGGCAGCTGTTGCACACAGAAGGCTTTTTATCTTAATGCATAGAATGCATTAAGGTAAAAAAAACCTTTCGACTTTACAACTCATTTAATATAATCTTGTTGGTTGTTTGGGGATTTTTATTGCAGCCAGGTATAACAATGCTTGATCAGTTGCTCACAGTAATCCCTAGCTACTGTAAGTATAAACATTTTACTATGGTGATTTACTTTTAGTATAAAATGCTCACTTGCACAATATTGGCATCAATTGCAAAAAAATGAGTCCAGATATATGCGCACATTTAGTAAACAATTGCCATTGGCTATGCTTTCAAAACCTTGCACCATCTCAAAATAACATATATGTCCATACAGGGATAAGTTAAGAACTGCAGCGTGTTAATTCCCACAGTAACACTAGTATTGGTCATTCTCAGTTATTTATGACGTATTCCAGGTCTGTGCAAAATGATATCGAATTTTCTAAAGGTGCCCAAGGCATTCAACATTAGATTTTTAGAAGGCTTGGGAATCCATTGTAA
The DNA here is from genome assembly GCA_037952925.1 of Lithobates clamitans. Lineage (NCBI taxonomy): Eukaryota > Metazoa > Chordata > Amphibia > Anura > Ranidae > Lithobates > Lithobates clamitans. The sequence continues at coordinate 2,531,211 of JBBGZY010000501.1, read as the reverse complement.
TTTCAAACAGAAATTAGAGTTCCCTAGAAATTACATTACTATGTTTTTAAATGTTCTGTAATAAACATGCATAGCTAAACTTTTTATTATCTTTCTTTATGTTGAACTCATCATAGTTTTTTTTATGAAAGGAGTAGAGAATGTTCACTTTGAAAAATTAAAGTTCACTAAGCTTAGTAAAGGTTAAGCTGTGTTCTTGGTTCTTTGGTTTTTCTTAGTTTTGTTTAATGAGATTGTAAACGATCACCTTGCAAAACAACCCATTCATTTTAAAATAGACATAACAGACAAAACATTTTTGTATAGATATAAAAAAACACTATAAATACACGTTTCCCTTTTTTATGAGTGATCATTTTCCCTCTGTTCTCAGCTGCATAAGAGCTGGGGGAGGAGAAGCAGCAGCACACTAAGCTGGTCAGTGAATTGCTGTGCAGAGGGGGGTGTCAGGACAAGTCTGATCATTGGAGAGCACACGGAGTTCCCAACATAGCTAGAGAAAAGACCACTGTGTGCTCTCCTGCTTAGTGTGGTCAGTTTTTAATGGAGAGCAGAGGGACTGGCAGGAACACCAGGGATTTCACATAAAGGAAGCAATACAAAGAGAACATGATACTTTCACATACAAGTACATGGTACAGCAGGCACATATCAGGAATATGAAGTGTTGGGGTAACAAACACTTTAAGTATTCACAGTGATTTTTTGTTCTGGTGGCCACAGTCAACGAGACTTGACATGAGGGAAAATACAAAACTTTGAGTCTTTACCAGAGCATGAATAATGTAGAGGATAAATACAACAATGAAGATACCTGTTCTAATGAGAAGTTGTCATTAGAACAGGTATCCTCATTGTAGTATTTCTCCTCTACATTATTCATGCTCTGGTAAAGACTCAAAGTTTTGTATTTTCCCTCAAGTAAAAGGAAATTTTCCCAATTGGACACAGCCGCTTTTTGTTCTGTCCATATTTTAGGTCAATATTCTTTTTTAAAGATTTTTGTTGAATAAAAATGTCCAAAGTAATACAGTGGAAGTATATGAAAATGCACATAAAAAAAACAAAACAAAATACAAACATAGGCTACTACTGACATAGAAAACAGAAGGACTTAGTTGCCAACTCTACCACACATAGAGCAAAGTTCTATGTTTTTGAAATCAGTCTAAATCTTCCAGAGGATACTCACAAATAAAATAGGACAAGAAATAATAAAAGCCATTTCATAATTCAGTTTGTTTGCTAAAGGAGTAGAGAATATCCATACCATTAAGGTTAGTAAGGTATAACTGTTCACTTTGAATACTTACAGTGTTACTAAACCCAGGACCCTGCAATCACTATATCTGGTCTCCCACAGTACACAGAACAGGGAAATTATTTTAGTAAATATAAACTGCTAAATACCTTTTCCAATCAGCCACGTATAGCAGTCATGTGACTTCTATGAGTGAGCACTGGTTAAAGCTTGTAGGAGGAGTTTTCCTTCGCCTCTGACTGTCCTATGAGGCTGCATGGTCCCTGACCCTCTGTCTGGACAATGCTGATTGGCCCTGTGCTGATCACATGCACCCTCCCACAAAAAAAGCAATACACACCAAACTGAGCATGTGTAGCATGTCCCCTAGGGCTCTGTACTATCAGTAGATAGATTGGGGACAGTTGAAGAAGTAGAGGATCAGAGAAGACAGGATCAAACAGCCTTTTTTTACACAATGTGGAGGATTAACCCCTTGAATTGCACAGTGAGTATAACAAGCATGCTTTACTGCATATACAGACTGATTTTACTGTTGTGGGTTTAGTAGCACCTTAAGCATGTATAGGGAGGTTAAAACAAACAATTGGATTCTATTTTGCACATGATCGAATTGTCTCAGTGACCGAAGCCTCTTTTTTTAATGGAGTTAAGTTAACACTTTTTTCTCTCAGTGAACATTCTCTACATGTATCTAAATAAGAATATTAAATATAGCAGCAAAGCAATATATAGAAAGGCAACCAAAGGGCAATAAAACAAAAAAAAGTGACCTGCTTGTGCTGAAATATTAAACATGGGGTCCAGACACATGCATCTAGAAGTTTACCAGTAATCTCTCCTTGAGAGCAACCTTACAGATAATCCCCATCAATTTTACTTGTTCAGGAACCCCCGCTTTGGTCTGCAGGAACTTTGCCCTCATGCTGGGGCATAAGAGGGAGTTCCATGCAGGATAAACTAATAATCCACCTAAACATATATTACCATGTAAAAGTGTTTCCACTGTGAACGCTTTAGTAAGCCCAACAGAGTTTGCACAGTGTAAACCTCAATATGTGCAATATTTTCACAGTCTAACAACCATACTGTATGTGCAATAAACAAAGATTTCTGTTTTCTTGCATCTATAAATTAACAAATAAATAAAGTGCTTAAAACAGTTTGCAGTCTGTGATTCTTATGTAAATCACAATTCCTCCAAATTAAACATCTCCTTCTTTTTTAAACTTTAACCATTTGTCTACCAAGATTCGTTTATAAACGGTATGGTAGACAAGAGGTTAAAGCAAGCTCGCAGCTGTATCCATGAGCTTGATACCAACTTTAACATGTGGTGAAGTGCTTTCAGATAAAGGTAATCCCTTTTATGAGGCTCTGAAAATGGGTCCCCCTACTAGTGGCACCCATGGTGGTTCCCAGGTTTTTTTGTTCCTCTAGGAAGCCTGGGACTATGAGAAAATGATCATACAGCTATTGCAGGAGGTGATCAGAGAATAATCTGTGACTAATAACCCTAGAAGCAACTAGTATTATGTCACTTCCAGGGTCCAAGCTGTCATTCCTAGGCTTAGTCTAACAGACCCATGATGCCTCCATAAAAATGACCTGTCACCTGCCCAATGCTATCACAACTCTTGCGATAACAATTAAGTGAGAGCAATAATTCTAGGGCCATAATTCAGGGCTAACGCTAAACTGATAACCTATAAATGCTTTTTAATATGTCCCCTGTTAAGAATTTTGGATACCATCGTTTTTTATGCAATTTCACAGACATGTGCAAATTAGAGCATGACTTGTTTAGTACCTATTTACTATGGCTGCACGATTCTGGCTAAAATGAGAATCCCAATTTTTTTGCTTGGACGATAGATCACGATTCTCTCACGATTCTCATCTTTCAAATTAATGAAAATTTTTTTCATTCACTTCACAGTTAGTCTTGTTGTAGTGTTGGCTGCTTTTTCATTCAGAGTTGGCGCGGTGGTTTCCTTTAATTAGTCACAACTTTCAAATTAAAACAAAAAAAATTGGGCTAACTTTATGGTTTTGTTTTTTTTATTTTTTTATTCATTGAAGTGTATTTTTTCCCAAAATATTGCGTTTGAAATGCCGGTGGGCAAATACAGTGTGACATAAAGTATTGCAGCAATTGACATTTTATTCCCTAGGGTCTCTGCTAAAATATATATAATGTTTGGGGGTTCCAAGTAATTTTCTAGCAAAAAATATTTTTAACTCAATAAACAAGTGTCAGAAAAAGATTTAGACTTTAAGTGGTTAAACTTCCTGCATTTACACATTGTTTAAAAACTTGGCAGACTGCCTGGATTTTTTTTCTTTACACACAGAAGTTTCCATTTGATCTAAGAAGGAAGAGTAATACAATGTTTCTTTTTAAAAACTTGCCCAGATGTTTTCTTTTGAGCAGAAAAGTCTCTCCACTTGTTATATGAAAGAATCGTCAAACTCTGCAACAGAGATCGTCAGGGGGGGGGATTGAATCGAGATCACGATTTTTTTAACGATTAATTGTGCAGCTCTACTATTTACTAAACAAAAGCTCATCTTTTATACCTAAGGCTCCTTTCACATGGGGCGGATCTGCTGGACGGACTCCGCTAGCTCAGCGGGGGATCGCTCCAGGGATCCCTGCTGAGCCAGCGGATGACCGTCTCTGCTCACTGTGCAGGGACGGACCTGTCAGAGCCCTGCTATTCTCAGCCTGTCCATTTTCATCCGATCCGCTGGAAGGATGGCGAATGTATCGCCATCCGTCTGTTTTGAGCGGATCTTGTCGGAACGGATGGCGGGTGTCAGCGGTCACATCTTCACTGACATCAGCCTGGCCATAGAAGTCAATGGGTGGCCCGCTCGGATCCGCCTAAAAAACAGATAGGCAGATCAGAGCGGGCCTATCATGTAAAAGGGGCCTTACCAAGAAGTGGGAATAATATGGTGTTTGTTTGCACTAAAATTCATTTTAGTGACTTTCTTTCCGAAAATATGCTCTTGATAAATTGCTGCACAAATATCATGCAGCATAAAAAGTGCAACTATCACCATTGTATTCACCAGGGTTTTTGCATTCAGAAAATATTGGCTCTAAGAGTAGTTTAAAGTCATTTCTAGTAAAAAACAACAGCAAGCAAGAGGCAGCACTTCCTCTCAGTCTCCTCTTACCCAGTGACCAGATTGTACTATTGTAACTTTGTAAGAACCAAGGTACATTTTTGTACAAAGCCAGGAACTGCACAGGCAACATGATTCACATGTCTGAGTAAGCATCTTAATCCAGAAAGTAAAAAGATTAAAAAAAAGTAAATAAAAATCCTGGACAAAGATGATGCCAACCTAATGTACAGTAAAGCTGTGATTTATGTGAGTATATTGATACCCGAAAGTCTTTATCCTGACACAACACTGCTTAGCATGCACATACTAAACATGAAATAAAGCAAATGATTTACTAAAGGAGTTGAGAATCTCTACACATAAAATTGTGTGAATATTCTCTTTAATCATCCAGTCATTTGCAGAAAAAATAAATAAGCAGGAATTTGCTTTTTAAATTATTGGAACTTGAACTGAATATTTACATCAGTTTTTATGTCAAGATTCATAACTCCTTTAGTAGATCAGCCGCAATATATCTGATGCTAGATCCACTCTAAATATGGTGAAAACTTTACTTTTAGTCTTTCTTTACTTATCTATATTTTGTATAATATTTGTAGAAAATGTGAAATAAATATATAAACTTTTGCGTAAAATGCTGCATAGGATTCCTCTATTAAAATCCTACTTGTGCCCAGGCATTTTCTCTCTACTGAACAATTATTCACTCCCCGAGTCGATTAATTACTGCCAGAGTTATGGCTTTGATGAAATGTATGCTAGCTAAAATTCTTCAAGTTATAAAAATGTGCATCAACCATGTTCATACTCATTTTTACACACAGCGGTTCTTCTACAGCAGAAGTAATCTGGAGAAGTAGTGATATAATTGCCTTTTGAGGCTTGATCCAGAAATTGCAGACGGCTGTCTTTGTGCAAACTGCACCTTTTCATTCTGTCAACAAAGTGTGTAAAAGGTGCTGAGTATCCCTGTCAAAAATGTGCTAACAATATAATCCATAAAATATAGAAATACATTTTACGTGTTTTAATTTTTTAAGCAGCTAGGTGGAAACGTCCAGAGATCTCTATTTCCTCTGGGAAAACAATTAAAACTGTATGAATTGACTCCCCTCTAGAGTGAAAACTTTAGAACTACAGGCCACATTTTGGTGAGAACAGTGTCATATAGTAAGGGCACTACTTCACCAAACCATATTAATACTAATAAGAATTTTTATAAATTGAGCCACTGTATATATAATGAGTCGTAAAAACAAAACTTTTTTTTTTTTGGAGGATTTAAATAAATCTATAATATCTATTGGCTGCCACACAGCATAGCTATCTATACACAGGGAAGTATTTATAGTTCATGCAAATAGAAATATTGCATACGTTTCATGCTATCAAATGTATATTTAACTTTAAAAATGATTCAACGTTGATATTTTATCAATTGTTTTAACCACAACACAAATGTCTTCTGAATAAATGCCATACCGAATCTCATGGTTAAAAATCTCATGGTAGTCAGCAGCTAGCCTAAGTTTCAAAAGTAATAATGTGCATATTGCTGTAAAAAAAAAAAGGATAGCAACTTCTAGGATTATGTATGGAAAATGGTGGGTTCTTGTCTATACCAGTCAGATTCCTGCACCAGTTGGATTGTAAAGAAAGTCGTTTGTTTTTTAATAAGAAATTGAAGCTTATGTTTCTTGAGGTTTGGAAATCCCGCTTATTCATTAGGCAGTTCAAACTCCTGAAAAAAAATGGTCTTCCATTTCACAATGAAAGCTACTTTACTTTAGAAGGACTTTCTAATTAATCCTTCAAATGCTCCAAGTTGTCTTCTATTTAAGAATTTAACCAGGGTCTCTATCATTTGAAAAATCCTATCTCTACTGACCCCTTTATTATGCTTCCTAACTAGTGCAATATCGAGCTAATAAATAACTTTCAATTCCGGCACCACCTCCTACCTGATAAAAGCGTCCTACATGTGGCTCCAAAATGTTGCTGTATAAATGTTATCAATAAATTGCTTCAGACAAGAATCTAGGTGTGCTGGTGACACTGTTTCTTTCTGGATGATCCTAGCAAGGCACCATCCATCATTGTCACTGCAGCACCCCTTCAATTGATGGTCATAAGAGCTGTTTGAAGTACACCTGACTCTTTACCTTTGAAGTATGAAGTGAAAGGAACACAGAAATCCCCTAAGAGATGCAGCAGTGTGAAAAAGGCTAGAATTGAAGGAAGGCCAACAAATAAACCTGAAAGCAATCAAGTGAGATAGGAAAGACCCTGAATAGCTAAAATGCTCACTCATTTCCCAGACCTATATATATATATATATATATATATATATATATATATATACCTAGTTAGGTTGAAATAAGATACAAGTCCATCTAGTTCAACCAATATAAACTGTAATAAGCATAATGAACAAATAGAAAACCTCCATATACAGAATCCTATACCCTAGTTGACACAGAGGTGGGCAAAAAATAAACAAAATCTTCCTGATCCCCGAAAGTCAATCAGATAATCCCTCAAACAATAGTCTCTGGTGTTAAATAAATGTTAGTATCCAGTTATATTATGAGCATTTAGGAATGCATCTATCTCTTTTTTAAAACAATTTACTGAGCTGTCCAGAACTAATTTTTGAGGGTGTCTATTCCATATTTTCACAGCTCTTAGTGTGAAGAAGCCTTTCTATAAGTGGAGGTTAAATCTCTTTTCCTCCAGACATAAAGAGTGCCCTCTTTTCCTTTGCAGTGGCATTAGTCTGGCCATACACGGAGCAAATGTCTTTCCTGCAACCACGCAGGAAAACAATTTGCTTGATTCGCCCATCAACACAGTGTTAATGCAGCAATCCCTCCTGCTGAGCCATTGTCCTCGTTTGGCAGGGCGGAGTTGGTGAAGCCGTCCCCGCTGGGACAGTGATTATTGCTGGCGGCTATAGCAGCAAGAAAATCCAGCAGGCTGCCCAAATTCATTGGTACATTGGTACATTCAGGCTGCCCAGTAATGGTTTGAATCTCAGCTGGTTCCTGCTGAACCGGCCGAGATTCGAACATGTATGGCCAGCCTTCTAGTGAGAAACTCTACACCAAGTTCACTATATGGACCACTTATGTATTAAAACATATGCATACACACACATGCATACCCATATCCATCTAACAGCAGAGTGGTAAAGCTATATCTACTCAGCTTTACTGTGAATGTCATACTGTATATAAACAATTATGCAGCCCCAAGGTTATAGATGGCCTCCAAATGAGACAACTGCCCTTTAGTGAATATCAAGCTTTTTTTTAATAAGAATTAGATAGGAGTTCCAAATAATCTGTGGAACCTCTCTCTCCATAAAAAAAAGCCCCTTCTACCTCTGAACAAACAAGAGTCTTCGTTAAAAAGGTAGAGACAGTAGATAGCAGAGGGACTATAAATCAATATATACATTTATCATGCCGAGAAGAGAGAGCAGATGTCTCCTTTATAAAGTGAATATAAAAGTTTGGGTTTCTATTTAATTCAATGCAGCTATTAAACTGATCAGCAACGACACACCATATATTTGGCTTTATATGGAATATTTTTTTTCCTAAAGGTTTAATCTGTAAATGAAGTAAAACATTATTACTACTGGCATCTTCCTTCAACCCAGTCCATTAACATCAAAGTAATGAGAGACACAATGTTCTAGGCTAAAACTTCACATCTGCCAGCTATTTTAGTGTTTAGTTTTACATGTGTCACTTTCTTTCTTTTCAGTCCCAATCCTGGAAAAAAGCAGTAAGTTCACAGAGAAAGCTGAAAGGGAAGACATTGCCTGTGTTCCGAAGTAAAGCGTTTCAAGCCTTTTTTCTTGTTTACTGAGCTGATCATGGTCAACACCAGGTGGCATATCATAGCAATACATGCAGCTGAACAAGCTGTTAAACCAAATCTTTTCATACAAGTCAGTTTAAACAAAACTATAGGCTAAACATATTTTGAAGGTTGTCACCAAAATTTCACCCCAAGTAAATAAAGGTATCCAGGACTTTCCAGCTCTGGTCCTATTGGCTACATACAGGCTAAGTTTTTAGGCCTGTCTTTCAGTGCTCACATTTCATTGAAGGGTTCAATACACACATGCATTGAATGATCTTTGTGGCTTAGATGGCTGTGAACATATTTTCTTGTGCACGTTTATGATGTGACATTGCTGCAATTCCTTTAAAATGTATATGTAATGTTTTACACTGACCTAATCATCTACATTACTCAAACCCCAGTCTGCTGTTTACTTCTCTGAGCTTGACAATCGCGGCCTACTGTGATGTTTACATCCTTTGGCTAAGGTCTCGTTCACACCAAGCATACTAAAGTGTACACCCTTGGCAGCGGCACTTTGTGGGCGCTTTTAACCTTTTATTTGGCCACTAGCAGGGGTTAAAAGCACCCTGCTAGTGTTCATGAAACGCTGGTAAAGCGCCGCTAGTTTAAGTAGCGCTTTACCATCGTTTTTCGGGCGCTGGCAGTGTGAAAGGGCTCTTATGGTATTTATGGTAGGAAATAAGTATCAACTGTCGTATCAGGAAGCTCAACAACACAAGCATTTTTTGCTGAATTTTAAATAATGCAGGTTTTGCTTGCAATTTTTTTTTCTTCAAAGGATACAACGTTTCTCCAAACTGGAAACAAATGAAAAACCTTGGCAGAGCATTAGGTAAACTTAAGTTTTGCCTATCTGGCATTAGTCAAAAACAATAGATCGTTGTCTAAGTAACTTACATTTAAATATTGTGTATCAAACACCGAGGATCAGTTCCAGTCCTCACCCATGCTCTGCCTGAAAGTTTCAGATGCCCATTTTTATTCAGGTTGTAAAGTCAGAAGGTTGAGACACAGCAGAGTGCCATTGGTTCCCGCTGCTGTCAATCAAGGTCAGTTAGCCAATCAGGAGAGAGAGGGGGCAGAACCGAACTGCAGCTCCATCACTTGCTGTGGGAGTACTCAACAGTAGGGATGAGCCGAACACCCTCCTGTTCGGTTCACAGCGGAACATGCGAACAGGCAAAAAATTTGGCAGAACACGCGAACACCGTTAAAGTATATGGGACACGAACATGAATAATCAAAAGTGCACATTTTAAAGACTTATATGCAAGTTATTTCATAAACAGTGTTTGGGGACCTGGGTCCTGCCCCAGGGGAAATGTATCAATGCAAAAATGTTTTTTAAACACGGCCGTTTTTTCGGGAGCAGTGATTTCTTTAATGCTTAAAGTGAAAAAATAAACATGAAATATTCCTTTAAATATTGTGCCTGGGGGGTGTCTATAGTATGCCTGTAAAGTGGCGCATTTTTCCCCTGTTTAGAACAGTACCACAGCAAAATGACATTTCTAAAGGAAAAAAGTAATTTAAAACTGATCGCGGCTGTAATGAATTGTCCGGTCTCGGCAATATAGATAAAACTCATTGAAAAAAGAGCATGGGATCCCCCCCCCCCCCCCCCAGTCCGTTACCAGGCCCTTTGAGTCTGGTATGAATATTAAGGGGAACCCTGAACCAAAATTAAAAAAAAAAAATAGCGTGGGGGTCCCCCTAAAATCCATACCAGGCCCTTCGGGTCTAATATGAAAATTAAGGGGAACCCTGCGCCAAATTTTTAAAAAAATGGTGTAGGGTCCCCCCAAAATCTATGCTGACCCTTTAGGTCTGGTATGGATTTTAAGGGGAACCCTGTGCCAAAATTTAAAAAAAATGGTGTAGGTGCCCCCCCAAAATCCATACCCTTACCTGAGCACGCAACCTGGCAGGCGGCAGGAAAAGAGGGGGGACGAAAGAGCGCCACCCCTCCTGAACTGTACCAGGCCACATGCCCTCAACATGGGGTGGTTGCTTTGGGGTAGCCCCCCACAGCACCTTGACCCCATGTAGATGGGGACAAGGGGCTCATCCACACAACCCTTGCCCGGTGGTTGTAGGGGTCTGCAGGCGGGGGGCTAATCGGAATCTGCAAGCCCCCCCCCGAGATCATGACCCCCCCATGTGAAATGGTAACAGGGTACAAATGTACCCCTACCATTTCACAAAAAAAGTGTTAAAATGGTACAGAAGACAGACACAGCTTGGGACAAGTCCTTTATTAAAAAATAAAAATGTCCCACGAAGTAAGTTCACGCTGCCCGACGAACCGAAAAAAAAAAATCTGCCACCGATCCGCCCCCGTGGGAGGCTCCCACCTTTTGACACTTCCTGGCTTGTGACAGCTCTTATATAACTAAGGGCGGGGCCACCCGGTGACCCCGCCCCCTCTGATGCCACGGGACTTCCCCATGGCTTCCCCACGGTGTCAGAGGGGGGCGAGGTCACCACGGGGAAGTCCCCGTGCATCAGTGGGGGTGGGGTCACCCAGTTACGTCACTGGGTGGCCCCGCCCTCAGTTATATAAGCCCCCGATAAGCCCCCGCCCGCAGACCCCCACAACCACTGGTCAAGGGTTGTGGAGATGGGGCCCTTGTCCCCATAAACATGGGGACAAGGTGCTTTTGGGGGGCTACCCCAAAGCACCCTCCCCATGTTGAGGGCATGATTTGAGGAGGGGGGGCGCTATCTTGTGTCCCCCCCCTTTTCCTGCAGCCTGCCAGGTTGCATGCTAGGATAAGGGTCTGGTATGGATTTTGGGGGGGACCCCTACGCCATTAAAAAAAAAAAAATTGGAGCAGGGCTTCCCTTAATTTCCATATCAGACCCGAAGGGCCTAGTGTGGATTTTAGGGGGACCCCTACGCAATTTTTTTTTTACTTTGGTTCGGGGTTCCCCTTAATATTCATACCGGACCCTAAGGGCCTGGTAATGGACTGGGGGGATCCCATGCTCTTTTTTTCAATGAGTTTTATCTATATTGCCGAGACCTGACAATTCATTACAGCTGCGATCAGTTTTAAATGAATTTTCCTTTAGAAATGTTATTTTGCTGTGGTATGGATCTAAACTCGGGAAAAATGTGCCACTTTACAGGCATACTATAGACACCCCCCCCCAGGCACAATATATTAAGAAATATTTCATTTTTATTGTTTCACTTTAGCATTAAAAAAAAAATCACTGCTCCCGAAAAAACGTCCGTTTTTAAAAAAAATGTTTGCATTCATACATGTCCCCTGGGGCAGGACCCGGGTCCCCAAACACTTTTTATGACAACAACTTGCATTTAAGCCTTTCAAATTAGTACTTTTGATTTTTCATGTTAGTGTCCCATAGACTTTAACAGTGTTCCGGTGGCTTTCGAATTTGCCCCGAACACTGCATATTGTTCGGTGTTCGCAGAACATCCAAACAACCAAACCATTCCCCCATCCCTACTCAACAGGAGGGTAGGGCCAGGATAATGGAAGAGGCACCTAGAAGAGGAGGATCTGGGCTGCTCTGTGCAAATCCACTGCACAGGGCAGGTAAGTATACCATGTTTGTTATTTTTATAGGAAGAAAAACGAGACTTTACAATCACTTTAAGCCTTTTATATGAAAATTAACACCACAGTCAGTGTGCAACATGCAGCCAATGCATGACTTCCCCTTGTATCAGTTGAGGCGTAATCTATATACACATACAGAATTTTTCAGTAACTACAAAATAAGCTGATTAGTTACATTTGAAAAAGGTTATCCAAAATGAACATTTATGTAGGGGCAACTTTAAACCTCAGTGTTGAGCGATGCAACACACGTTGTCATGCATTGAAGTTCTTTGCCTTAAGTAGCCATTTCAAAATCAATGGGCTTAAATGCACCATAACACATACGAAAATGGGACAGGCTGCAAATTCCCACAGTGGAACACACAGGACGCTGTGCACTGTACTGCCTTTACAGTACACAGGCATTTTTAAGGTGTGTTGGGGTGAATGAATGATACAATGCAGCAATGCTCACAACATACGTTACTGTGTGTTGCGGCAATGGAATAAAATTGCCCTAATACATAGCAAACTATTTATATTCAGTTTTATAACCCTTGCTGGCCTGCTCCTGTAAGCTTTGACTTTGACTATACTCACAATAAGCTTGGTTATGGCCAAGGGAATGTTTGCGCAGCTTTAGTAAATTTACATGTGCACAGTGCCCTGTCAATGATGAGCAAATGAATGCACATTACATTTACTTTTAATACAACTAAACAACCTTGCATGAGGTTGATGACTTGGCATGCAATCCTACAATATTAGCAAGAAAAGCCATTTGACGGAGACACAGGGGGAGATTGCAAGGTTTTATAGTGTATCTGTCATTAGAATTCACACTTTACAGGAATCATTAAGCCAAAAGCAAGCATAAGAAATATCTCTTTCTTGCCATGAATAACAAAACTACTGTTTCCCAGCTCTCAGCGTGGTCACGTGGTCCCTAGCTACCAATCATTACTGCAGAAAATCAATTGTTTTTACAAAAAAGGTTGAGAACTTGCCAAAGAACGTCAATTAACAACTCAACAAGAATTTGTGTTACACATTAATACAAATAGATAACTATTTACATTAAGTTGGTTGGTTTCTAAAGCATTAAAAAAAAAATATTGAAATAGCTATAGTTCCTCTTTGCTCGACCAACAGAAGTTAGTGAGTGCCATCTTGCAGATTCTCCATACTAATACATATTAGAGTGTTTTATAGCAAGCTTGGTATGTCTGCTAAGTCCATCCATTCATTAGTGACTCTCGATCCTTGCATACTGAGCCTTCTGACCCACATTTCTTTAACTAAATAACTATGCAAAACTTAAGTACACTAATGCCGCGTACACACGATCGGAAATTTGTCCAGCAAAAGACTGATGAGAGCTTTTGGTTGGAAAATGCGACCGTGTATATGCTCCATCGGACTTTTGCTGGCCGAATTCCAGCCAGCAAAAGATTGAGAGCATGCTCTCAATTTTTCGGTCGGAAAAAGTTCCTATCCGAAAATACGATCGTCCTTAGCAATTCCGACACGCAAAATTCCTTCGCATGCTCGGAAACAATTCGACACATGCTCGGAAGCATTGAACTTCATTTTCTCGGCTCGTCGTAGTGTTGTACATCACCGCTTTCTTAACGGTCGAAAGTTCAGCGAACTTTTGTGTGACCGTGTGTATGCAAGGCAAGCTTGAGCGGAATCCCATCGGAAAAGCCATCATATCTTTTTCCGACCAAAATTCTGATCGTGTGTACGCGGCATAAGTTCCAAAAAACTGGTATATGTTCCTGGGCAGTAATTGGTCTTAGGAGCTAGACAACAATCAAAAGTTCTAACACAACCCATGGAAGATAGTTTTCTATTTTTTTGATAAAACATTTAAAAGAAAGGCAAACAACATAAAAAAACAAACAAAAATGTTATGTTCCAGTTAAAGTGGTACTTGATCCACAACAGTAAAATTTGTCTTTATATGCTGTAAAGCATGCTTGTTGTACTCACTGTGGAATCTATGGGTTAATCCTGCACATTGTGTAAAAAAAGCTGTTTGATCCTGTCTTCTCTGATCCTACCCTTCTTCCACAGTCCTCAATCCATCTCCTGACAGTACAGAGACTTGGGGGCACTCTGCACATGCTGTTTGGTGTATATTGCTATATAGCGTTTTTTTCCTGGGAGGGAGCATTTAGGGGGGCCAATCAGCAATGTCCAGACAGAGGGTCAGGGGCCCTGTAGCCTCATAGGACAGTCAGAGTAGAATAAAAACCTCCTACAAGCTTTAACCAGACACTAATAGAAGTCACATGACTGCTATATACTGCTGAATAGAAAAGAAATTTTAGCAGTTTATATTTACTAAAATAATTGCATTTCCACATTCTGTGTAGCGTGGGAGACCAGATATAGTGAATACAGGGTCCTGGGTTTAGTATATTACACCGATGAAACGACAAGTACAAGAGGCATAATTCAAGCTGAGTGCACATTAAAAAAGAGGTAGAATGTTGGGCCTTATCATAATGTCACAGTACCACATTTAGCTATAGTACCTTTTACGAATAATCAGACTTATTAAATTATTAATGTAAGAACAAACTTGCTGATTGGAACATTTCTGCACGTGAATTATTACCAGTACAGTGAATCGTATTATTTATTTTTTTTGGTTATTGTGCGTTAGTGCCATCTATGATAATATTTTGTTGAACTGTATGATTTTAAAGTTTATTTGGAACTTCACGATAAGAAGAAAAATGATGAGATAACAATATTTACTGACATTATCCACACTTCCTTATCAAAAGCTCTCAAGGAAGTTTACAACATAGCTATTTTCTTCCTGCTTCCGTATCAAAATGACTCCTAGGAATGTCATCTAAGAATCTCTACATGCCCCACTTTTACATTGAAACTGTCCATCTAGTGTTAAAAACCCCAGCAGACATGGATTATACTAAAAAAGTGTAACTTTTGCATAACCACTGAAAAATTTAGTGTCAAGAAACAACCATTTGTGCATAGTTTTTCATTTATTGGCTGAATTTTTAATACATTGTTTTATTAAGCAGAACTTTATGTTAATGTTATCAAATATGTTTGTAAGGCAAAAAAAGACACACTAATGCAGCGTACACATGATTTTCGGAAAATGTTCGATGGGAGCTTGTTGTCCGAAATTCCGACCGTGTGTAGGCTCTATCGGACATTTTCCGTCGGAATTTCTGACAAACAAAATTTGAGATCTGGATCTCAAATTTTCCGACAACAAAATCCGTTGTAGGAAATTCCCATCGTGTGTACACAATTCCGGTGCACAAAGTTCCACCCATGCTCAGAATCAAGCAAAAGAACCGCACTGGCTAGTGAACTTCATTTTTCTCGGCTCGTCGTACATGTTGTACGTCACCACGTTCTTGACATTCGGAATTTCAGACAACATTTGTGTGACCGTGTGTATGCAAGACAAGTTTGAGCCAACATCCGTCGGAAAAAAAACATGGATTTTGTTGTCGGAATGTGCGATCGTGTGTACGCGGCATAGGTATCAATAAAGCGGGGTATGAACTGCTATTAATGGGGCTCCATATCAAAACTTTGATGGAGCCCCCTGAGTGGCACCTGGCATTGTCAATTGGCACAATAGTTAGATTTATGAAGAGAGGCAGGTTGGATATGAAAGATCCTTGTAGAGCTACTTTACAAAAAAATACAACCTATATCCATCTGGGCTACCTGGTGTTGCATAGCATTTCCTCAGACATCCTCTCAGTCCTGCACAGTGCCATCTATACATGTCCTGAAGGGAAAAAACCTTCAGTGTGCAGCACCCCCCCCCCCATATTTACCTGAGCCCGATCTTCCTCCAGCGATATGCATTAAAGCCTCGGCTCAACGGGGACTCTCCCTCCTTATTGGCTAAGACAGAAACGGGAGCCATTGGCTCCTGCTGCTGTCAATCACAGCCAGTGAGCCAATGAGGGGAGGGGACAGGGTCGAGCAGCGGCTCTGTGTGTGAATGGCCACACAGAGCCATGTCTTGGGAGCGAGCTTGCTCAGGTGCCCCCATTGCAAGCTGCTTGCTCAGGGGGCAGGAGGGAGAGGCCAGGAGGACCAGAGGGGGACCTGAGCAGAGGAGGATCGGGGCTGTTCTGTGAAAAAGTAAGTATAACATGGTTGTTTTTTTGTTTTATTAATGTTTGATTTTAATATCACTTTAATGAAGCTGAATTACAAGTCACCATAACCTATAGTTATTTTGTATACAGGAGGAGCAGGGGACAACAGTGCATACTGAACTTACCCTTTAAAAAAATACAAAAAGGGCACAGTCTGATAAACTGCTAACCATGTACATTTTTTTTTTGCCTTGACTGAAGTTTTCCTGTACCTAAGAAATAAGTAACAAGGAAAAAAATTGCATCCCAGGACAATTAGCTAACGTAAAACAGAGCATCTGCAGAGTACAGCCTACAATCTGGATTATTATTGTCACTGGATTGCATTGCAAGGCATGGGTTTATGAGAGGATAAATCAACTCTAGATAACATTATTTTTTAAGGTGATATAAAAATAAATTCTCTCTTAAAAATCAAACAATGTTATTTAGTCATAAAGTAGATTGTGAGATAAAAGTTTATTACCATTACGAAACCTTTCATGTTCCGATGTTAGAATTTGTTTGATCAATTCTTGGCTAGCAAACGTCATTAATGGAAACTATATTGAAAGGATAGTAATTAAGTGAAGCACATGACCTGGAAATATTCAATCAATTTTTTTTCACATACTGTAAGTCAATAGCCCTTTTATTTTTTCAGTACATAATCAATGTTTACAACCCATGCTCTTTTACCAATGTGAGTAAAAAAAGTAAATATACTCTATATATTAACATGCAAGATGACATTACCAGCACTTAATTCACTAAAATATTTGGGATCCACAGAAAAAAGATATAAACAAAGTTGAGGTAGGTTGCCTTTATTAAACTGATATTTTGGTCAGAATGCATACCCTTGTCTTTTGTATATATATATATATATATATATATATATATATATATATCAGGTCAATATCCGCGCTACTTAATAATGTTATGAATAGTAATACAAATAGCCAGCACAATTTGTCTATCAACAAAATAAAAGTATAAAAGTCCACATGCGGCGCTAAATGAACAGTAGATCCAAGAAGGAAGAGTTGGTAAAACAGTCACCAGCTTCAATGTGTATGGGAAAGCACACCACACCACGTGGAAATCCACTCTGCTTACCAGACAACTGTAAAACGTAGGCATGTAATAGACAGACCACAGCTCCACTCTCCAGTTATGACTAGTGGGTATGTAGAATCCAATCCAGGAATATAACTAACATCAGGCACTCTCATACAGCCAAGTTTTCTTGAACTCCCATATGAGATGTTGAAACATCCAACCAAACGGCCAGCGGTATCCAATGAAGAAATAAGGCAGCCAATATTGAAGCCTGTTTATGGTAATATAAAAATTAATTCATAGTAACTTACATTTTAGTACAGGAAAACGCTCATCATGATGTCCAAATGGCCGCGGCTCTCAGCGTGCTAGGCAGGCTGACACTAGCATGCTGAGAGCCATGTCCCTTTAAAGTATGCAATGGTTTTACATATTTTCTCTACTGTTTTAAGAACTAAAAAAATAGATCAGGTATATTTACAATATTGGTCATATTGATTTCATTTTTTGTAATTCCAACCAGCAGGTGGAGCTCTACACTCTTTTTGTACATGTTTACTAGGTTGTCCTTAACTGCTTTACTGAAAAAAAGCCTGTTTACAGCACCTCATAACTAAGGCTCCAACTCATACCCAACTGAGCTGTGACTTATCTCTTCCTTTGAGTGTCTGCTCTGATCACGCAGGGCCATATGAAGACAGAAACTCTCCTCTTTAAGACCTCTGTTTAGAAAGACCCATAATGCCCTGTGAATCATGTACCACAGTTTCAAATGTATCATTTGCAAAATAAACCTTTTGTTTATATTGGTAAAATAAAAAGATATAAAATATCAGATTAAAAATAAACTTAAAATAAAAAAAAAACTACCAGACTTTAATTTTCTATTAACATTTAATTTTTTTTTTGTTTACTAGGTTGTCCTTAACTGCTTTACTGAAAAAAAAAGCCTGTTTACAGCACCTCATAACTAAGGCTCCAACTCATACACAACTGAGCTGTGACTTATCTCTTCCTTTTCCTCTTTCCAAACTTTAATTTTCTATTAACATTTACATTTTTCAAAATGACTCATTGGTCTTCATTGGACATTTATCACACCAATATATTTCCAAAGTTTACCTTCCAATAAAGATGCAAGTTCTTTTTCTCAATAACAAACATAAAACTGTTTAGAATTATCAGCACTTAATATTTCAACCTTGGCATATTCTGTGCAGACAGATTGAAAGGAGCACTTTAGACCAGTTAAATGTGAGCATTGTTCCAGGCCTATTGTTTATCACATAATGTACCATTCAAAGTCATGACTTTAGCCAATGACACTGTCAGTGATATGTGGAGAGAAATGTTTCAAGTCATTAGTGAGAGGACAGCTAAACTGTCAGCTCTAAACAAGAATCTGTTTTCAGCAAATCATCATATGTTTTATGTCTCCACTTGCCTCATAATTACACTGCCAAATATGCATGCCGAAATTGATGTGCATTTATATATCTTTTGTATTGTACTCTATTTATTCATCTGTTGTGGATAGCAGAGATAGCATACTAGACTTCTCCAGTAAAAACATTGACAAAATGACTATGCTGTTTAAAATAAACTAATACAACTTACAGAACTATAACTAAGGGGTATAAATATTAGGCAAAACTTGAGTTTTTTTAATTGTGAGATATAGCAATAAATGCCTATCTAAACCCAAGAATATTAAAGCAGTATTAAACACAAAATCAAAAATGTAATGTATATATACCGATCATTAGATGTGGTGACTGCATCATTTTTCTTTTCTTTGGCTCTTTTCCCCTCTGGCCAGTAACACAACTCCCTAATTTAAGAGACACAACTCTGGAGGAACGAGCACATGAGGCACAGCAGCCTTCTGAGGGGAGGGGAGTGTTAAATGTACTAGCAGATTTAGAACCACTAACAAACTGAAGCCAACCCCCAGCTAATACTTTATAATCAGTTACAGCAAATCATTTTTTTTTTCTTTTAGGATAAAGGTTTTACATGAATAAATAAATAAATAATAATAAATAAAAGACGATCATTATAAGCACTCCTGTCGGTGGTAAATGGTTTGTCTCAGCACTCCTTAATTATACATTTACAGAAGAGCTTGTTCTGTTGAAAAATAACAGACTTACTGGTTGGATCACCAGATGACAATAAAGAGAAGAAAGCCTAAAAAAGGAAACTAATGCAGCCATCACATCTATGAACTGGTAAGCAGCAATATAATAAATGCTTGCTTTTGGGTTTAATACCACATTGATATATTGCAGCTTAAAGCAGAACTTCACCCAAAAGGGGAAGTTCCGCTTATACACCTTAGTTTTGACAGGTACTCACTCCCATTTCTGCTTGGGTCTCCTATGCAATCCAGGTTCTTGTAGCTGCTGACTTTTTTGCACATCTGAATGAAGAACTGCATTAACAGTCCTTAGCTGCAAAAGTTTTCTTTGTATCTTTTTTGTTCACGTGGTGATCCTGCAAGTAACGCACTTCCTGTTCTAGGGCAACAATGCTCACACATTGTACTGTATGTATTGAAGTGCAGGGTTGTTACCATAGAACAGAACTGAAAAACAACTCCCTCTCTATTCTCCCTAACATAGAACAAATCAAACAGATATAACAATAGATTTTCAATGCTATGTTCAACAGACAATAAAATAGCAGATAATAGAAGGTAATTATTCCAGGCAAACCGTTAAGTATGAAGGTAATACATACAGTATTACTTTTTCTGATTTAACTGCCAATGAATTTATTATTCTGTTTAGCCACTCCTGTAGTTTACTCACATGCCCCATGCCACGTTGCAGAGCCTAGCAAGTGACACGCATAGGGGGTTATTTACGAAAGGCAAATCCACTTCGCACTGCAAGTGCACTTGGAAGTGCAGTCGCTCTAAATCTGAGGGGAAGATCTGAAATGAGGGGAAGCTCTGCTGATTTTATCATCCAATCATGTGCAGGCTAAAATGCTGTTTTTTATTTTCCTTGCATGTCCCCCTCGGATCTACAGCGACTTTACTTCCAAGTGCACTTTCAGTGCAAAGTGGATTTTCCTTTACTAAATAACCCCCATAGTTTTTAATTAAGCATTTAATTGTCATGCTTAAGCCGTGCTGCTTCCTATGCCCCCTCTCTGACTCCAGCCACCTAACTGGGTGATGAAACATCATTATCACCTGCCAGTGAGCAGGGAGCTGACCCAAAAAGCAGTAATGGTATACTAGAGAATAGGAGAGTGATCACTGCGACTAGGTGATGTTTTTAAGTATGTTTTTATGATTGGAATAGCAATATTGACGAATCCTTTGGCTGGTAATACAGTAACATATGAGTTGAGTTCCACTCCAGTTCAATTCTGGGGAACTCAAAACGTGCACCTGCACTGCAAAGGTTAAAAGCCTGTCTAGGTCTAGGGGAGGGTAAAAGCAATTTTACTTACATGACCCTCCTCCTCCCTGGCAGATGACGCTCCCCTAGTCTAAGGACTGTGAATGATGTCACAACCTTAGACTGCTGGAGTATGGGGGAGAAGATGCCATGAGGACTAGTCTACCAGTATGGAGGAGCAGAGGATGGGGTAAGTAAATCTTCATTTCTATGCCCCCTAGACCTAAATGAGCAGGGAACCCTTGCACTGCAGGCACAGCCACACTGCAGGAAATCATTTTTGAACTTTCCTGGAGTTAGGCTCCATGCACACTGGGCTTAAAAAAAGTCTGTTCGCCTGGCAGTAAAAAATTCTCATACAGAGTTTAGATGAGTTTAGGAGAGTTTTATTTTACTTTTATTTTTTTTTGCAAGTAAGCTCTAATCAGAAACGTGAACCAGAAGAGTTTTTTTTTCCTGCCTCTTAACGTTTAGCTCGAAATATGCCTGTAATTGTCCTAATGTGCATAGACACATAGGATAACACTGAGTAGCTTCTGAAGGCAGAACACAAAACTCCTGTTGATGCAACGTTTTTTAAGCCAGTGCGCATGGAGCCTAATACCGCGTACACACAAGCGGAATTTCCGTCGGAAAAATCTTGGATGTCTTTTCCGACGGAATTCCACGGAATTCCACTTAAGCTTGGCTTGCATACACACGGTCACACAAAAGTTCGCTGAACTTTTGACCGTCAAGAACTCGGTGACGTACAACACTACGACGAGCCGAGAAAATGAAGTGTAATGCTTCCGAGCATGCGTCGAATTGTTTCCAAGCATGCATAGGAATTTTGCTCGTCAGAATTGGTACAGACGATCGGAATTTCAGATCAGAAAAATTGAGAACATGCTCTCAATTCTTTGCTGGCTGGAATTCCACCAGCAAAAGTCCGATGGAGCATACACACAGTCACATTTTCGGACCCAAAGCTCTCACTTTTGCTGGCGGAATATCCGGTCATGTGTACGGGCATCAGACTTAATAATTAATACTTTGAAGAAGTATTGTCTTTGCTTTTAAAAGGGGAATACTGCTACATCGTTTTAATAACATGCCACCTGCACTTCCAATAGGCAGCGTTGGAGATACTATGCCCCCTTTTTGTGACTTGGACCCACGTAACGTAGCAGGGTAAACCTTTAATTAAAAAAATCAATTGCACTTACAAGAAAGGTGGAGTGGAATCAGCTTGTTATACAATATTGAACAGCTCTCTGTGGCCAGCAGTGGGGCTGTGTGAGCAAAGGAAGGCAGAAGAAGATTCATGCTGTAGGATGAAGGCACCATAGATAAACCCACCAAAGGTGGAGACAGCAGTGTCCAGGAATGTACTCACAAGCACCATCTTCCAGCCAGGAGCCACAATGGATTTTTCCTGCCTTCCTTTGCAAGCAGGACAGCTTAAAGGCTAGACAATTAGTATTTTCTGAGAGAGGTCAGCAATAGAGAAGCTTCCATATTTATCTCATGAGAAGTTTACATCAGAAATGCTTACTCTTAACAAAGCCAAGACGCATGGTCTGTGTGACACCATGTTATAAAAGGTACTTGGACAGCTGCAAATTATCAGAATGCATATAATATATGGATTATGAAAATTCTAGGAAGAGGATTATGAAACCCGGGAATAAAAGTTGAGGTGTTCTTCAAACATATTGCAATTTTTCTCATTCCTTTGTTATTTTATGGCAAAATTTTTCATTTTTCAAAGCATAATTACAAATATATGAAGTGCTCACTATTTAGCAGGAAAAGGCATTAACGAACGATGAGATCACCTGAACATATTATATATTCAGACCATTCCAGATAAGCCACCAGTACAATAGCAGACGAAAAGACAAAATGAGCATATCTGACATAATAAATAGCAGCACAGAATGAATACTGTGTTTTGCCAAGCAAAACATTATTACGTGCAATCCGCATAGAAAGCTCTTCTGTAATAACAGAGCTCAGCTGACAATAAGTTGTAATTGCTTAGCTACTGCTGGGTGCTCACTGAATTGTGGAGATGCTCAGGATATCAATACCTCAGAGTAAAATGGACAGTGATACACTTGGGCTTCAAGCTAATGTTGGTGATTTAACAATGGCGAATTTCCCTGTGGAGCATCTTTTGTCTGCAAGACATTGGAGAAAAAATCTATTTGGCCTGAACTTCTTGTCTGCATTTTTATTTTAATTTTCAAATATTTTAGAAACCATGCAATAATTCATGTCAACTTTGCCTTACATGGGGGGATTGAGACATGCAAAGTGAATCTTAAAAGATGTATATTCTTGCTGTTTCAACTCGGGGTCTATGAGACTTTCTCTCTCTATATGCGTGTATTTTGATGACCATCTTCTACTTCTGGAAGAAGTCTCAAACCCTGACTCCAGGAGAATTAAAAATCCTCCCTTGCTGTGGGGTTTCCCCCACACTGCAAGGATTAAGTGTTCACTTACATCTAGGGGACAAGAAATGCATTTTATCTTACCTGATACTCCACGCCCTCCAGTAGAAGGCACTCCCCTATGTATGGACTGTTCCTTGGTGTCCCAATGTCCAAAACAGAGCTATGGTAACTGGTCTTGCAACAAAGAGGAACCTGTGGGACTGGAAGTTTAGGTGAGTAAAACTGCTTTACCAAGTCTTCTACACGTAAACATAAATTTAGAGAGGATCTTCACCCATTTATTTGACTTGGCTCAGCTGCATCCCCCTCCGATGCACATATATCAGGTTCTTTTTTTTGTTTGCTTACCTTTTTTTAAATTAAGTTTTGGCCTGCCCCTCCCCCCCATCTTTGTCATTCACCTATGTGACAATCGGGAGCACCACACGTTACCCCATCCACTAGGGAAAAGGGGGGTGGGTAGGCCTAGCGGTGCCCCATAGATAGACTTGCCAGAACCTGGAAGAGCTAGCACAGCCTCCCAATGACATCACAAAAGAACATGGCACTGCACGGTGGTGGCTGCAGTGAAGCAGATCTCAGCAGAACAATGCTGGGTGCTCTGGGTGGGTGAGTATCTCAACTGTGGCCATCTCAGCATCAGGTAAGTAGGGGAGAAGGAAAACATTAATAGGGGGTCAGGTGAAATTCCTCTTTAAAAACTCCAAAAGAGATGATTTTTAGTTTCTCCAAAAATCAGCTTTAAGTGGGGGTTTTATGTCCAGGTAGTGAGAATCCACACTACATTTCAGATTTAAAACTTACCTCAGCCAGTCAGCTTTTTTTGCACTTCCAACGTCTAAAAAAAAAAATCTGTTTCTGCTCTTAAGAAAAAGCGGTTTGCTTGTCTATGTTGATATGTAGAGTGAATCTGAATGGGAGTGACATTATTAATCAGCTGATGCACTTGTACTGTTCTAATGAGGAATGCTGCCGTAATCATGTTCACTTTAGAAGTAATTAATCCTTTGGGAGTATCTCACAAAAAATAAAAATTTTGTTGCATAGGATGCCAAAATTCAGACTTTCTTTGTGCAGACTTTTGTTAAAAATCAGTGAGCCAATCACACATTTCTGGGGGGCATTTTGTACATTATCTGTGTACAGAACAACTCCAGGTTGCCATATTGAATTTTACAAAGAATTTCAGCGCTGCAGATTGAAAAGGAAAGGTCATTTTTTAATAACATTCAAACTGATGGCTTGCATAGCAATTGCAGATGGTATTTTTTTATTTGCTTTTTTTCCCACGAAAGTGGAATTACACTTTAACCCCTTCCCGCCCATGCTATAGTCGAAAGACAGCTACATCGCAGGTCTAATTTGCCCGAAGGGCGTACATGGACATCTTTCCGTGATAGAGCTGCCAACGTGCCCCCTGCAGCACGCGGGTGGCGTGCTCTGTGATCACTGCATCCTTCGGGCTCAGCTAATCACAAATCGCCAATCACAGTGGCCCTTTACCACGTAATCAGCTCTGTCCCATGACAGCTGATCAATGAAGTAATTGGTGATCAGCTTATCTTTCCTCACGCTGACAGTTTGGGGAAAGAAAAACGAATTGATAACTGGCTTGTGTTAAAGGGACATTGGTACTGATTATCAGTGTCCTGATTATTAGTGCAGTCCCACCAGTGCCCACCAGTGCTGCCAATCAGTGCCCACCAGTGCTGCCAATTAGTGCTCATCAGTGCTGCCAATCAGAGCCCATTAGTTCTGCCAATCAGTGCCTCTTCATCAGTGTTATCTATCAGTGCCACCTATGTCCAGTATCCATCAGCACTGCCTATCAGTGCAGCCTCATCAGTGCCCATCAGTGCAGCCTATCAGTGCTCATCAGTGTAGCCTCATCAGCGCACGTCAGTGAAGGAGAAAAATTATTTGTTTGCAAAATTAAAATCAAATTATGACATTTTTTTTTTTAATGTTCAGGCTTTTTTTGTTTGTTTAACAAAAAATAAAAAACCCAGTGGCGATTAAATATCATCAAAAGAAAGCTATATTTGTGTGAAAACACTGTGTAGAGTGTTGCATGGCTGGGCAATTCTGATTCAAAGTGTGACAGCGCTGAAAGATGAAAATTGGCCTGTTTAGGAAGGAGGGTAAAAATGCCCAGTAGGCAAGTGGTTAAAGGTCTGCAACTGTGGGGGGGGGGGGGAGAGTCATATGAATGCAGCTGCCTCCTATCAAGAAAAATTGCCACAGTGACAAAAATGCCTTTGATCACTCCAGTTTCTCCGGTACACACTGCTTTTTTAAAGCATGGCTATGGTTTTGGCTTATGTTATCAACTTTATGTTTGACTGTGGTTTGTTAACATATTACTGTGCCATTAAAAATGCTGCCACTTTAGGAAAAAATATCTTAGAGCTAACAAGCCTTTCTAAGAATGTAAAATTCGAAAACAGATCAGCACGCCTTCAATATTTTAGTATGTGAGGCCTGATATAATTGTTTGAAATTTTTGATGGGAAATTATTTCGTTTTGGTAGTTGTTATGAGGGATGTGGCTAAAGCTGTCTATAGTTCTATGAAATGTGTATACACAATAATTTCACTGCTACAAGTACATTTTGACGTTGCACACTAGCAAAAAATCTTGGACAAACATAATGGTGTAATATATATATAATAAATAATATGTACAGTGCAGCCATGGTTCAGTGCTTTGACTTCAGATCTCAAATATGTCAAAATAGTGAAACAACACAGCTGTACCTTAATGCCTTAATACCCTAATAAAAAAAATCCTTAAACCTTTTATTATTTTGTAACCTATTGCTATTTCAGTTAGTGCATCAGAACAGCTAAACTGTATTTTATTTAAACTGTTGCTTTGTGGATGATTTAAGTTAAGACATAACATGATATGGATTCATTTAGATGGAAGGAGGCCAGCATATTGTGCTGTTACCTCCTTTAAGATGCAGCAATCAAAATCTTTTAGGCAGGGACACATCTATCTTTTTAACCGCCTCCGGCAAACTATAAAATCTACACATGTACTCTGCTTTTGCACTGCATAATGCATGACTCTTCAACACTGCAATATGTTTGAAGCACCTCACCTCCGAAACAGACAACTGAGACTAGCATTGTGTTACATATGGTACCAGCATATGTCTGTGTAAAAAGTTTAGGATTATACAGTATAAAAATACAATGCTTCATTTATATATATATATATATATATACATATATATATATATATATATATATATATATATATATATATATATACTGTATATATTACATACTGTATATCTCATTATATCAGTGTTACATCCTACCCTTAGAAATCACACTGTCTCCTAAGCACATTCATAATCTTAGGGACATTACTGTGTTACTTATATATAAGCTACAGAAGTTCAGCTATCATGCAAATTAAATAGAAGTTAAAGTGGAGCTAAACTGCCATGAAAGCTGACTTTTTTGTTGTTGTAGGGATGAACCTGGTGAGAAGTGGTCAGACAATTCCAAAATTGTTTTAGTTCCATCACCAGTTTCTGGCCGTTGGCGTACTTTTGATTCCAAGTGCAGGCTGCTGGAGTCTGCAGAAATCTTCACTGCAGAGATGGCCTGTTCTCTTCCTACTGCTGAACTTTCTGCACTTTGGGGTCTAATAAATACATTCAAGTGTTACCAATACACATTATTTAGCAGGCATTCCTACAATGTGCAGGCTGCTGGGTTCTGTAGAAATCTTCACTGCAGGGCTGCCCTGTCCTCTTCCTACTGTGGAACTTCCAACACTGTGGAGGTTAACAGCTTCCGTTCCCTGGGCTCTGCTGCTCTACAGATGATCTGACAAGGACACGCCCCCTCCTGCCCTCTCTTTCGTTAGGAAACATTTTTTCACTGATTACACTGGCTGTTACAGAATCTGTAAATGGGGGAGAGTCTGATTAGTCATAGGATTATATTTCCATGCAGAGATCATGTTACAGGCAGTAAGTTTTGTTAAATGTAAATGTCCCCGTCAGATCTTCTTTAGTGCAGCTGAGTCTGGAGACATGAAGCTTTTTGTTTAAACTTTCTTTATTGCATTCGGTCACAGCTTAATAAACATAGTTCAGTATGTGCTCAATAGTGACAGACATTTTTTCCAATGCAACAGTAGTAATAGGAACGCAAACATGTAAATAAAATAAATATTAAATAAAAAGAAAAAAGAAAGAGAGTAAAGGGAGTAATGTGATTCTAAGAGGACATTGCATATATTGAGAATGTGTGATTTTAGTGGTTTGTTGACCAGCCATGGTTGTTATTAGGTCCTAGTCGCCACAAAATAGCGGCCAGCTGGGCCCGTCATCCTTCTGTGGAATTCATCACCTGAGCCATGTCAGTCCCCCTAACTGGGGAAAAGAAAACCGAGGGGGCCCGAGGCCACCACCGCCCAGGGACCACTCCTACTATCCTCTCCCAGCGCGTCCCCCAGGCCATAGGCACACCCAGGCCCCCCCAGCCCTCCCAGCAGGGGGCACAGCTCCACTCCTCCCCCACCTTGTAATAGAGTGATCGTCAACCTTGATATCATTAATTGCCTATATTCTGGTCATTCAACATGTAAATCTTCCAGTTACAGTAATTATTTGAGATAGGAAAAAGTAGAGAGAGGGAAGAGAGAAAATAAGAGGGGGAAGTGGGTAGGCAGGTAGTGGGGTGGGAAGAAGGACAGGATCGCACCTTAATTCTATGGATGTCTCCTGCGTTCCGCTCCTGACAGTTCACCACCAGGCAGCCTCCATTTTTTGGTAAGAACAAACATGTTATGTACGCGGTCTGTGCATCGGTCTAGGGGATCACAGTGGTGGCCATTATTTAGGGAGGTCATGATGATCCAATGTTGGGTCTGTCAGCTTTAATAAGGACACATCTAGGCTGGAGGACACATGGGTGGTGGCTCGGAAGTGTTCCACCCACATTGACCATATGGCTGTATGCTTGTTCGTAGTACCCTTACCTTTTGTTACCCATTCTTCTGCTTCTCTTATCTCATTTACCCTACATATCCACTCCTCTTTGCTCGGTATCTGTGCCTTCTTCCAGAAAATTGGAAGAAGCCGCTTAGAAGTGTTTTGTAAGTGGGGCAGTGCGCATTTTTTGTAGCAACTGACTGGCATGGGTGGGATATGTAAGAGGCATGAAGCTTTTAACCCCCCCCCCCACCACCACCACAAAACTGAAGCTTCAGCAGCGAGAAAAGGACAGGGCAGCCCTGTAGTGAAGATTTCTACAGAATCCATCAGCCCAGACACTGTAGGAATGCCTGCTACGTAATATGTACAGTATGGGTAACACTTGGAAGTGTTTATTACATCCCACAAAGAACAGAGTACTTCCCCCAACAATGTCTTTTTCAACTTTTTTTCTGCAGGACAGCGCCATGTTTGTTCAGACATAATTCAGGGTCAGCATCTACTTCCTAGACCAGGGGTCTTCAAACTACGGCCCTCCAGTTATTCAGGAACTACAATTCCCATCATGCCTAGTAATGTCTGTGAATGTCAGAGTTTTACAATGCCTCATGGGATGTGTAGTTCCGCAACAGCTGGAGGGCCAAAGTTTGAGGATCCCTGTCCTAGACCTACTGAGTTACTGGCTCACAGATGATGCCATCATGTAAATTCAGGTGCCTGTGCAGTTTTTTGTCAGCTGCCTCTAACCTTGTGATTCGCTATAAAGTTAGGCTGCATTCACACAGACGATTAGGGCCGGTGCAAATAGTAGTGGCAGGAATCAGAGATTCCAGCTTCCGCTGTCACTGGCTAAATGCAGTTCACTACAGTATCAGGTCACCAGTAGCCGCAGCTATTCGCGGCTCTCTGCACAGCCAGAAATGACCTGCGGTGATCACTGCTGGACGTACACAAAGTAAACAGGGTTAGTGACCGCACCTAGCCGCTGAGAGCCGCAGCAGAAATCTCTGATGCCTGCACTACTATTCACATCAGCTCTAGCTGCTAGTGTGAATGTAGCCCAACAATGTACAGTGAAAACTGTGGGAGAGGTCACCCCTTATTCACACCTGAGCATATTGTGTGATTTCCAAAATGCAACACTGCTCAAGCTGAAGAATCGCATTATTCTCAATAAGCTCATTCACAGCTGAGCACTGGGTTGCTTGTTGCCTGTAGCATGAAGCTTAACAAAGTACATTTTGGCCTAGGCAAAGTCACTTGACTGCAGCGCAAGGACTGCTTTTTAATGATACATTGTGGAGCTTTTTTTAGATATGATACTGTTGCTGTAAATTGTGACATGTCAGGAATTTATTCATGCAGACCAGTAAAGTTACTGAAAGGCCCACTTCATATAATCATTTCTATTGATTTACAGTAGCATTTTACAATAATGTGACTAACCATATGCTGTAAGAAGCACTGCAGGCTCCCACATGCAGAAAGCCTGATGTTAAAAAAAAAAAAAAAAAAACAGTACTAAGATGTTTCCCACCAAATTATTTAAACCATTATTTTTAAAGTTTTAAAGGTGATTCATAAAATAGACATTATTGGCACACACTTTGGGAAGTACCCACCCTGTTATATGGTCTGTAAAAATGTGGTTGCAGTTGATTATACAGAACTCACACTAATGCCCCGTACACACGATCAGAAATTCCGTCAGAAATAACTTGGATGTTTTTTCCGACGGAATTCCGCTCAAGCTTGCCTTGCATACACACGGTCACACAAAAGTTCTCTGAACTTTCGACCATCAAGAACGCGGTGACGTACAACACTACGACAAGCCGAGAAAATGAAGTTCAATGCTTCCGAGCATGCGTCGAATTGTTCTGCCAGCAAAAGTCCAATGAAGCATACACATGGTCGGAATTTCTGACCAAAAGCTCACATCCGACTTTTGCTGGCAGAATTTCTGATCATGTGTATGGGGCTTAAGTTTAAAAAGAGTCAACTTTCTGATTTTAGCACAGTGGCGTTGGTTACTTGACAGCATTAGTAGATAATGGATTGCTTTCACCTGGAATGACTTTTTAATATGCAATTGTTTATAATTCCTTGTTCTATAAGAGCTAAAAACAGATGACACTTTTGCATATTCCTATGAGATCTGGAAGTAAGGGCTGCCTGATTCACAAAGCAAATTAAGTAAATAATATTGTTGAATAATATTGTTTCAGCCTTTATTTTCTAGCTTTAAAGGGTTATTAAAGAGGTGCATAACAGCCACAATTCTTCTTTTACAACTAAACACTATTGGATTCCAAGGTTTGCTATATAAACAGTTCTGTGTTGTACATTTTGTCACATTGTCCTCAGGTCCTGGCTTCTAATAAAGTAAACTGAGTTAAATAACATTTCATTTGACAACTAAACCAGAGCCAGACCTTAGTACGTTGTCCAGCTTTGATATTTCAGCTAAATCCTCTCATTTATCACCATTTATAGCTCTAATTTGACAGCATTATTTGACTGCTTCTAAATAGGCAATTATATTTTGTTACAGTATCCCGGGTGTGTTCTCATTTATAACTGCAAGAAAATTCCCAATCCTTTCCCCAAGAACAGTTTTTTTTTCATAATCCTCACAGGCCGGAGCATATTTGGTTCTAGAAAATGGTATTATGGTATCATTTAGCTATACAAAAAGCAACATTTTCACTTCATAATTAATTCAAGGATATTTTTTATTTCAAAAATCAGTTCAGTCTTCTATATTGTTCTTCTTTTTGCATTTCGATCACATACGCATCCTAAGGCTATATTGACACTGGCACATCTTTTGATTCCTGCAGCAGCTGTGAGCGGTTAGGTGTGACCGCTGGCCTTGTTTACAGTTTGCCGGTAGCCACAGCTATTCGCGGCTGTCCGCGCAGCCAGCGATTACCTGCAGTGATCACTGCTGGACGCCACCCAAAGTATATTAACACTTGTTAAGGAGTTGCAGTAACAGTTTCTTTGTGACTTAATGATTATCTGATTGTTTACGGTAGTCTGAAAAATAGTTCTATCCCCCTATCCAGCACCTTTCCTTACCGTACTTAGTAAATTGAGGGGGGGGGGGGGTTCTGGCCTTTTTCATGGCTAATAGACAATCAATTGTTGAAAATATACATGGGGAGCCAGACGTTGCCATGGGGACATGTACAAATGCACAAAATATTTTGAAAAAATAATGGTCAGTGGAAAGAGTCTTTTTATTGCAAAAGATGTATATACACTATTACAAAACATGGTGATTCTCAGAATCAGCTATATAGGATAAAGCAACGAAACGCAAAATAACAAAGCATACTGTCTCACAACCGTAGAGACCAAGCAAACATTTGGTAGATCAGACCTAACAACACCTGGAATCAGTGGCTACATAAATAATCATACACTTGGCTATAGTAAAATCAATAGCAAGTACATTGTCCGGGAAGAAGAGAGTTCTAATAGCATAACATGGTATTCTATACAGTCAGAGCGGAGGAGCTCTAAACATCCCAATTTTTTTTTTTTTTTGGGGCTACCCCTATGCTCAAATTTTAGTTTCTCAAAAGGAAAAATTTGACTGAATGTATCCAATAGCGCACTGAGGGAGGAGTAGGCTGCATTCATCTAAGTGCTATAGATTTACGGGCCAAAATAAGCGTTTCTCTCAATAAAATTCTCACATATCTCAGCCAGAGCGTCTCATTAAGAATGCCTAAAGACACACCTCTGGGGTTAAAGGCACCGGTATGGATAATATTGTGGATAGAATATCAATAACCTGTTTCCAATACCTAGTAATCACTGGGCATAACCAAATGACATGAGCAAAGACCACTCTAGGACTATCACACCTCATACAGTTTAAAGAAGGTATATGGTGCATAGCATGTAAAAGAGAGTCTTTAAATATCAACTTAAAGAGCAACATGGAAAATACATAATTCATTTAAATAATATGCTTTGGGGATGCCTGAAGCTGCATTTAAATTACAGAAAAGTAAGATCTAGTCCTTTAAAAGTGATAGTTAAAAAAAAGCAGCCTTAGTGGCCAGGAAAGGGAAGACTGTAAGCAAGTGGCCCCCGTCCTGTTCCATAGCAGGCCACATTCCTGTCAACACTTAACAGTACCTTGCAAAGGAGAATTAGGGGTGATGTCACCTGGCATTGCCTCCTGGATGCACTACAGTGCTATCCCCAACTGCTAGAATGTACACAAACAACCAGGGATTTTGAGTCAGATTCTGTCATTTAGAGAAGCATCATGGGATGGCGGATCATTGTGGCTGCAGGGAAACATTGTCAGGCAGTTGGGGAAACATCATTGGCTGGCAGGGACAATGAGACAGATGAATGATTTCTGTCAAAGGATACTGTTTGCAGTTTTTTAACTGTAATGTTATGATGTAATTTTATCAAATGATTTTTCATAGTGTTGGTGTAGTTATTTACATTTCAATTCATTCTCAGTAATAGGAGATACTAATGCATACCTCTAAATATTCCCCTGGAAGGGGACAGATAATAAGGGACCCCCTTATTCTAAAGGATGTCCTCCAGAGTCGAATAGGTCCCCTATATACTCTCAT
Organism: Lithobates clamitans; assembly: GCA_037952925.1. Lineage (NCBI taxonomy): Eukaryota > Metazoa > Chordata > Amphibia > Anura > Ranidae > Lithobates > Lithobates clamitans. The sequence goes on along the minus strand of JBBGZY010000501.1, from coordinate 2,498,717 downwards.
ATCTATTTTGAGAGTCAGGATGTGGCGAAGAGGCCCATGCTCCACTGGAAAAAGATGATTTGCCGCCCCTCCTGCGATGTACACCCCAATATTGACAGACATGTGGTCTGGTGTGGCATAGGAAAAGGGGACCACATGCTCGCTTCCCTCCCTTTCCTGATCACCCCGGTTGCAAGCCTAGATAAGGGACTGGTTAGAATTTTAGGGGGAACCCAACACTCTTTATTTGTCAAATTTTTTTGTTCATGTGTACTTGCCCTTGAAAAAAAAGGAAAAAAAGAAACACCCCCTCCTAGAGGAAAGAGCACAGAGGTACATAGGTACCCCTTATTACTCATTCATAAAGAAAAATTAGAATGTAAATAAACACACCAACACCATGAAAACATCCTCTGATAGAATTACTGAAAAAAAAAATGTAAACAACGTCCTCTCATATAAAGTCATCATCATATTTGGTTTGGGATCAACGACTGTTTTTATCTTACAGCAGAGCCTGGGATTTTGCGGTAGTAGTGGTGAGGTAGTGGTGGAAAAACATTGTCAGGGGTGGTGGGGGGTGGATTGTCATGATTATCAATGGATCTACATTGCAGAACTTGTTTTTATAGTGTAGGTGTCTTTATTTGCTTTTAACTTTGTGGGAATGAGTAAGGGGCACCAATGTACCCTTGTACTTATTTTCTTGGAGGCTGGACACCTGGGGACCCAGATATCCACCCCCCAGAAACCACCATATCCCCTTTGGGCATTGAATGTGGGAAAGAGGACCTTATATCTGAACATTGGGACAGGATGTCTTGCAAGGGGTGGATGCTTGACCATCACCCCTTGAAACGTACCCCTCATTGTTGACAGCAATGTGGTCTGGAATGTGGCCTAGTATAGTACAGAAAGAGGTGTTCCATACTTGCTATCCCTCTATTCTGGCTACTTAAGCTGCATGCCTAGATAATGGCTGGCTTGAAATTTAAAGTCCATGCCATTTTTTTTTCTTAAATTACAATATACAATAAATAAAGTGGGGAAATAGCATTGGATCCCCCTTCCAACCACACCCTTATCAAGGCATGTAGCCTGGGTGGCCAGGAAAGGGAGGGCAGTGAGAATGAACCATAACAAGCCATACGTCTTTTAATGTTGTCGGGTACCATGTAAGGTGTGGTGATCAAGACTCCCCTCCCCCAAGTTTTAAGGGGAAAGAGCCACTGCCCTGCATCCAATGTCCCAAAAGGGTTTGGGGGGACACCTTTAGGAATCTAAAAATCCCCTTTATAATAAGGGGGCCCCCAGATAGCTCCCCTGGGGGAATGAGTACAGGGAAACATTAGGTATCCTTTACCTATTCCCTCAAAGAGTTAAAGAGTTTGAAAAGGTTCTTTATTGCCAAAAAAGTAAACAACGGCTACCAATGCAAATCCAACGTCAACCATGTCATCAAGTGATGTAGATCCATTATCAATTCTAATGACCCACCGCCCCACAATGTCTGCCTGTCGCCACAGGACAATGTTGCCCCACGGCCAAATGACATCATCACTGGCATTGTTGTAATGTAAACAACTGACCCTGGAATTCTGGGTGATGTCATTGACCAAATATGGTCATGAGCTTATTTGATAAATGACCGCGTCCATGAGTCCTGGCTGCTTCGTTTACAATTTGCAACCAAGGATTTGAGTGGGCAAACTGGTCAAATATGGTCTGTTTGGTGGTTACAACCCAAACCCTCATCTGTAGTAATTAGACAAGAAGTACTTAAAATAAAACAATATTACTAGTGTTTGCTGTTTCAGTGTTATGCTCAGAAATGTAATAAAATGTGCTGAAAATGTCTATATAGTATCTTGTAGACAGACTGGAGTAAAATAAAAAAATGTTACGGGCCTCTAAATCTGATGATGGAGCAACATGAAGGCAATTAAATAGCACTTACTTTACAATGCCTTTCGCAAGCCATAATTAAAATACAGATAATAGTGGCTCTGTGTAGAAATATATATATAGCAAGATTATCCCTTACTGGCAAAGCTGTAACATGGTACACAGAAAGGATTAACCTCCCTAGAAGGGGAACATCCTATAACCCAATAATTATAACAGATCCAGCCAACTGATAATACAGGTCCTGAAGCTATAACATTGGAAAAAATAACATTTAATCAATATTAGCTGCTTTTCCAGGCTTCAAGGTTAATGCCACTGTAATGATGACCTATCTCTTGTGCTTTTTTTTTTAATCATTTCTTTCCCACATGCTGTTTCCCAGCACAATTTTAAAAAAAAAGAAATAATGACTGCATTATTTCAGGCACGAGGCAGATGAGTTGGGAAAAAAAAAACAGTTTAAATGGTATCAAAAATGCAATATGGAATGATTTTGAATAGATGACGTTGTTGCTATATAACTGACAACACGGGGACACGTATTTAGAAAGTGATTTTTCTGGTGGTGATTTAGCACACAAATGCAAAAAATTCAGATCATACTGTGTTATACATCTAAAAAGAAGACAAAGAACGTCATACAAATTATCATGTAATTACTGGGCTAAAATAATGAGGTTGATTTAACAAAGGCAAACAGGCTGTTCACCTTGCTAGCTTAGTGACAGTGTTGAAAGTTCAGTTTGCAAAGAAAAAGCAATCGTATGCAGGAAAAAAAAGTTTTTGCTTGCTGCTTGCACATAATTGGATGGTGGAAGTCAGTAAAGCTTTATCTCTTTCGTTAAGCTAAGGGAAAATTTGTTGGCAAAGTAAAATTTTCCTAGCAAAGTTAACAGAGTATTTTCCTTTAGTAAATCAAGCCCATTGTCTCATGTATGCACATCCTAACAAGAACAGTAAACTCGCCTTTTTTTCCATACAAAAATGTTATAAAATATATAGTTGCAATACAAGCCATTTTGTAATTTATTATTGTTCAAAACTACCTTCCCATGTCAATGCCAATGGTTGGCATGCCAATGGTTTTCTAAAACTACCCAAGAATTAAAATTCTGCTTATTTGCCATATGGCATTCTGTACAATGCTTTTGTAGAGACCGTGGACATCTCATTTTCTGCTTGTGTGATTTGCTCACAACTTTTTCTTAAAAGTCAGCACAAGTGTTGGAAGTCAAATTAGGGGAATCCCCTTCAATTGATAGTTAATTTTCAGAAAAAATCTTATAAGTCTCTTTGTGACTAGAGAGATATGTATAATCCTTTTCTCATTAAACCACTGATATTGCTTGGGTGGCAGATCATGCCTTTTAGAAGTGTGTTTGAGAAAGCTTAGAAAGGCAAACAATGTTCTAGTTCAAAATACATAAATTTAAGACATGGTAATAAAGGTTCCTAAAATTCTTTCAATGTATATTGTTCATTTTCATAGACAACTTCAACATGTAAAAAGGCACTTATTTGTATGCACGATGAACTGTCAGCTTCTCCCAGTCTTGCTAGGAGACTGGGATGACTGGATTCCAGCAAGCAGTATACCTGGCCCATTAATTAGCAGCATTTTTAGTGAATTTATAGAGTTCAGTGCTGTAGAGATGTACAGACAGCATGGCCAGTTTCATGAAAATACATTTTACAAACAGATAACAATATTGTGGGGCTCTAGTGCTACTACCACAAACACCCCCCCCCCCCCTTACACACACCAGTACGGTAATTATTAAATTTGCTCTAGATGGAAAGCTGTAGCTGCTCAAGTCAGCCTAACAAAGCCCTATTCCTAATATACAGTCCAAGGTAAAACATATTAAAGAATGTTAACATTCTTATAAAATGCCTTTTAAACACAAAGGTATACATTTATTGTGAACGTTCCGTTAAAGTGATTGCAAAGTCTTGTTTTTGTTTCAATAAAAATAACAAACATGTTATACTGATCTGCTCTGTGCAGTGGATTTGCACAGAGCAGTCTCCTCTTCTCAGGTCCCTCTTCTGTGCTCCTGGTCCCTCCCTCCTGTCGAGTGCCCCCACAGCAAGCAGCTTGCTATGGGGGCACCCAATCCGAGTCACGGCTCCCTGTGTCCATTCAGACATGGAGCTGTGGCCTGGCCCTACCCCTCCTTCCCCGTTAAGCTGACTGACTCTGATTGACAGCAGGGGGAGCCAATGGCACCAATCAGGAGGGAGAGCCGAGGGACTCGTGGACATCGCTGGACAGAGATGGGGATCAGGTAAATATTAGGAGGTGCTGGGGCGGCTGCTGCACACAGAAGGCTTTTTATCTTAATGCAAAAAAACTTCTGACCTTACAACTCCTTTAAATGTTATTGCAACTCCAACCTCAGTACTACAAGACTTTGGGAAAGGCCCCATTTTGCGGACTTTAGTGTAATAACCCATCTGAACTGATATTGTAGGTAAAGAAATGGGACACCAATCTCATAAGCTGTAGGCAGTGGAATTTTTCAAGTAGAGGCAATTGAAGGACATTTAGTTTGCTAAAGCATCTTGGGGATTGACTTACTAAAACCGGAGAGTGTAAGATCTGGTGCAGCTGTGAATAGCAGCCAATCAGCTTCTAACTTGAGCTTGTTCAATTAAGCTTTGACAAATAAAGGCTGAAGCTGATCGGTTTCTATACTTTCCAGCTTTAGTAAATCAACCCCCATGCGTCATAAACATTAGATTATTAAAAAAGAAAAATCCTTTTTTTTATATTTTTTTGATCTTTTGTTACATCTGTCTGTTACCCCTGCAGTTTGTTTGCCTCTATATGTCGCGCATATTGTACATATACTCAAGCAATGGCTGAATGACATTTCTTAGGGCAAGTTTTCAGAAGGTGACAACAGTGGACCATGCCTGTGCATCATGTGTTGAAATACTGTAGCTCCTTGTAGTCTCCATCAAAAAAAATTCGCGACAGCTTGACAATGTAGAACAGTGTTTTTCAACCTTTTTTCAGTCAAGGCACCCTTTAAAATTCTGCACAATCTTGAGGTATTTTTTCATAACACCGGAACATCCACACATGAAGGACACCCAACATTAGGGGTGATTTATTCTTCCAAAGCAAATGCACCTTTGTACACTGGTACTGATTAGTATTTCAATATTTCTCTTCTCCTTCAGTTTTTCTCCCTCACTCAGCTAATGTGACCCCAGTGCTGATGTGGAGCTGAAGGCACCCCAGGATGCCTGGTCACCCTGGTTGAAAAGGGCTGACGTAGAAGCACAACCGGAAGACAGGGACAAATCATTGTTACCCCTATAAAAGGAAGTTCTTGAATAAGGACTTTGTGGCAGTATCATTTACATCAAGGCTGCAGATATAAAAATATTGAAAATAACCATTGAAATGACATGAACATGCTGAAGCTTATATGAGATTTTAGTAACAAGGTTTAAATAATTTTAACATGGCTCTCAAAATATTACTTTTGACACTGCCATTTTAAAATCCTTTGATTATGGGTGTATTTTGTGGCATCATGACGCCACAGAGGCTCATGGTCTATCTGTTTTCATGCAGGTCTGTATACCAGGCCCTTCTCTTCACTGGAATCAGTCTGGCATGTCCAAATGCATCTTTTAAAAAGTGCTTTTAAAACATCGTCAAAGAGATTACTATACAGATGCTAAGATGCATTATTTTATTGATCACAGCATATTTGCTAGACCAAGCTCTTTTTTTTTTTTTTTACTTGAGCTGGCCTTCTAAAATCTACTTCTGTATTACTGTTGCAACTTAAAAACTGTAACTGCAATAATTTAACATATATTGAGAGCTTAATTCTCCAAACTCTTACCTGAATAATTCAAGCCACTTAATTCAGTTAAATGGTGCTTACATTGATTGAATCAAAATAAAAAGCAGCAGTGTGCAACAGTCAACGCAACATAAAGCAATACAATCAATAGAAATAGATCCTGCCCGGAATATTAAAAACATAATATATAAATTAATGTTGTGTATAAAATTACTATTTTAAAAAGAGTGATTGTTTTTTTCGTTTCTTTTCATCAGCATTAACAAAGGATGCATAACATGAGTGCAAGTATTCTAAACACGTTTTAAAGGAAACGTGTTTCCTTTAAAACGGGTATGGGCATTGCTGCTACTGACTTGCTTGGAAGTCATAGGTTCAGGACTGCCATCTTTATCCCAGTGACTAGCTAGTGAGTTACTGTCCAGGTAAAAGCAGCTGTACAGTAATGGGGCGTACACACGGTCAGACTTTTCGACCGGACTGGTCTGACGGACGCCGATGGACCAAATCCGGCGGACAATCCAATCGTGTGTGGGCTTCACCGGACCTTCAGCGGACTTTTCCAGTCGCAAATCGGACGGACTTTAGACTTGGAACAGGCTTCAAATCTTTACATTGTAACTCCGCCGGACCCAGAAATCCGCTCGTCTGTATGCTACTCCGACGGACAAAAAAATGACGCTAGGGCAGCTATTGGCTACTGGCTATCAACTTCCTTATTTTAGCCCGGTGTACGTCATCATGTACGAATCCGTTGGACTTTGGTGTGATCGTGTGTAAGCAAGTCCGTTCGTTAGAAAGTCCGTCGAAAGTCCGTCAAAAGTCCGTCAAAAGTTCGCTGGAAAGTTTGTCGGACCAGTCCGGTCGAAAAGTCCGCCCGTGTGTGCGTGGCATAAGGCATTATTTTCCAAAGGCAAATATGCTGTTCACTTTATCTTATGATAGGTGCACTATCATTTTAAAGTGCTATTAATGACAGTATTAAAACACAACCATGATTCAAGAAAAATCAGTGCAATGGTGTAAACAGTGTACAATAAGAAAACATAGTAAAATCCCCCCAAAATCACAAAAAAGTGAAGAAAAAACCTGTGCAAAAAATGGTTTAGATGCTGGTGACCAAAAACTGTGAGACAATCCAAGCGATACGTGCTCCACACGCGAATACCACCAGTACTCACACACTCTTTACCAGATAATAGGATCTTAAAGAAACAAGATCAACTGTGCTTGAAGTAGAACAGACAAAACCCTTTTTTTCATCTTCATTTATGTCCCATTGTGGAGATTTCCCCTGCCTTCCTGTCCCATAACCAAACAGGAAATGAGAGGAAACCCATGCAAATTAAAGGGAATTTCTTGGGGACCCCCAGGTCATCAGAACTGGTATCCCCGTTGGAAGATCTATTACTTTTCTGGGCACAACCCAAAATTTGGGGTTTGCTTTTACTTTCACTTTCAATGCTAATGGTAAACAGGACAGAGTGAATCTCCTTAATGGGAACACAGACAGCAAAAAAACTGACAAGCATTCTAATCCCTCTGCACCCTATCCTTTAGTTATACTTTAACTGCAACACAGCCACACAACGCCAAGATCAACTCTGTCCAATATGGCTCCATACAGATGTCATGAGGCACATGAGGTAAACAAGAGATAGGGGGCAAAATCTTGTAGTGGTTAAAAACATGAAAAATGTATTAAGATGTTGCACTCATATGAAAGACAGGTAAACTCATGATGTACAAGAACAAAGATGGCACTGCTGCAAATTCCACATGCATGCGTGATGACGTCACATGCCTAAACTTCACCCAACGCATTTCCACGCCACAGTCATCGTCAGGGAAGAAGATACTGCTGTTGGCTTTGCAAGAGAATTTTCTCTTAGCTTAGCAAATCAGGTGAAGCTCTGTTGACTTCCATGATCCAAGGGCTCATTTACACAAGCAGCACTCTCTGAAAAGTGTTGTGTGTTGGATCACATTTCAGAGGGCAGCAGAGCACAGAATTCCAGGCATTCAGGGGGCAATACTGCTGCCTTCTGATTGCCTTTTTTGTTTCTTGCAAAGTATGTATATGTATGCATATGTATGCATATGTGCATATGTTCAAACTCCTCAAAGTGAGTCACAGGTTCTTCTTATTTACAAACATACACTTTGCAAAGTGATTATTTGCTTTGCTATGTGAACAGCCTCTACTCCTTTAGTAAATCTACCCCTATGTCCCAGTTTTCCCTGTTAGTGGATATGGATCTTTTCTCTTCTATGATGTCCCTATGCCACCTTTAAGACTAAGGCTTGATTCACACCTATGCATTTTTTAGTGCTTTTTGCAGATTTTTTCTACAGAACATGTTCCATAGGAAACCATATTAAATGGGCTGTAGTGCAAATCTGTGAAATGCAAAAAGCACTAAAAATGCATAGGTGAATCAGGCCTTAAAGCGGAGCTCCAGTCTCCCAAGCAATCTTTTAATAAAAGCACCCCCCGTGGTTCTTATTACTCGTACTATATAATTAGCATATTGTCATAACTGTTCTCATATTTTTTACTTATAAATCAGTAATTTCTTACATGATCCCATCAGACAGGCAGCGACCATTGAAGATATGGGCATTTGAAGCCCACTCCTGTGTATTTCCAGGATTCCATGCTGCTACCCAGCATGCACTTCCCGATCTTGCGGGATCTCGTAAGGGCACTGCGCAGCGCACTCTGTTGATTACAGGTTGCTATAGCAATGGCGGCGGCAGAAGTTCCCGCCTGTTGTTATGGCAATCTGTCAATCAACAGAGAACCCAGACTTCCCAAAGACTTCTGGGATAGACGATACCGATATCCCAGGAGTCCAAGGGAATTGACTAATGACGATATCGCCTAGGCAGCCAGGACCAGAAGTGCTGACTACACACATTAAAAAAAGGTATTTAAATTTGTTTAAAAAAAAAATAGAATATCCATTTAGGACTGTACTACCGGTGGGCATTGTGATCCGAGGAACTCCGCTTTAAACTCTTATTCTTATACTGAGCCTTAAGCATCAAAATCTGTAAGTCCATGTCGCAGAAGTGACCAGAGCAGAAAGATATTTTTTTCACCGATATCTACAGTATATGGGTTTTATTTAAACTACAGGATGTTGTATTGTGTTAGCTATTGAAAAAGGAGCCAATGAACATGATTCCATTTATTAGCTAACTTAATAGTCCAAAAAACGCAAGCTTTTGTTATCTCTTAGGTTTCTTTGTTAGGCACGACACCTGCCAGGTTAGCTTGGTAAGCATCATTCCACCACCGACTGTTATGCCCAAAGAAAAAACCTAAAATCTTTTGCAAGCCTGGGTTTCCAGTATTATTGTGTTATTTGTAAATTATATCACTTTAACTGAAAATTTCTTATAATGAAATTACATGCAAGCTAACATTGCATTGTCAGAAGTTAAAACGATTTGGCAAAATTCAATCTCATTCAGCTGGTTCTTTACTACCAGTGATGCCTGTAGATGCTGCCTCATGCATTCTGATATACACTCGTCCTTAGTTTGTTATTCTGTGGACATAGGGTGTTACTATGGTAACACCTGTTGCCTTAGTGAATGGAAGCAGTTGTTTCAACTTTTCTTGAAGGCAAATTCTCTGTTGTGTTATCTATGAAAACAGCCACAGAATAGAAAATATAGGGTATTGCCAAAAAGGTAATGCATGTATTCCTGCAAATTCAACAGGACTGATCCATAATCCATAAAACAATTGTAATTTAATCAATTAGTGTGCATATCTGTTGCAGGTAAATTTCATTTTTAGTGATGATTAATCTTTACTTAAAAAAAAAAAAGTTGCATGAATTCGAACATAGACACCTACTAGGAGGATCTGATCATAAAAGCAATACAATAGGTTAAATTCACAGAGCCAACACACCTGGACAAGTATACAAATTTAAAAAAGTGACAGTTATTTTCAGTCTATTTAGAATTGAAAATTAAATATCTTGGCTAAATTAGAGCTTAACCTTGTTAGTAGCTTTGTGAATTCAGCCTAATGCCTAAAGACCTGATAACTTTCTTTTTGGATGGGTATTAAACTCCTGATTTATTCTATACATTTTTAAAGGTGACAGCTTAAAGCGGAGCTCCACCCAAAAGAGGAAGCTCCACTTGTTTGTGCCCACCCCCCTCCACAGCCACATTTGGCACTTTTTTGGGGGGGGAGCGGGTACCTGGTTTTGACAGGTACCCGCTCCCACTTCTGGGTAAGATCACAGCGGCGATCTCCGGGTATTTCTGGCCCCTACTACTTCCCCCCAGCTGCCTTCTGGGACACAAAAAGGTCCCAGAAGACAGCGGGACCATTCAGAAAGCACAGCGCAACTCACGGATGTGCAGAAAGAAACCAGCTGTGAAACCTGAAGGCTTCCCTGCTGGTTTCTGTAACAAAACGACCCACACTCCGCTTGAGTGCTTTCGTCATATACCGCTTCCTCCCAGTCTGAATATAGATATCAGATATTCCAACCGCTCACAAGCACAAAACAAGACAATACTTGTTTAGTTGCTGAACATGGACTCTTTTGTTAGAACCAAAATACAAGTCTTTATATACAGTAAAAGAGGAGGTTCCTACCTCCTGCTCATATTACTCTAACAATACAACTGTAACCAGAAACCTAATTAACATGAGTTAATTAACTAATCCCTTAAAGCAGCTGATGTGACTCCGTGCCCTCCTGAGCATTGTTATGATTAATCGGGATTTCACTACAGGTCAGACTTGTTGTCACCGAGCTTCACACAGTAGATTATGAGTATAAACACAGAACTCCTTCATACAATTGCAGGGTTAATTAGCACAAACAACAATGAATGAAATACACTTAGAAGCTGTGGCAAGCCAAATTAGACTCATTTACATTATAGAAGACATCAGACAGGTGGCTGGAGTTGATGACATTAGCATCTAACAGTATGTGTCCCAACAGTATGAATCAGTCACTATTTCTAATATGGCATATACAGGGTTCCCAGAGTCTGTGTGTATTGGGGGACATGGACCTGAATCTAAAGTAACAACACCACCTCAAGGGTCCCCAGGCATACAGCTCACAAAGAGCACCGTTCCCCCAAATGCCAGGGCCGTAATCAGTAGGCAAGAGGCTAGCATTCGGTCCCCTCCAAAAGCCTCTGTCCCGGGTGAGTCTGTCACAGTTTCCCTTAGTGAAGATGTCAGCACCTGCACCCAAAGCCAATTTATAAATAGGCTCTGGGTGCCGACATCGCTGGGTCCCTGGAAAGGTAAGTGGCCTTATATTAAAAAGTCAGCAGCTACAGTATTTGTATCTGCTGACGTTTTTGTTGCCCAGACTGGAGCTCCTCTTTAATATCAGATTTTGCTTTAGGAGGTGTATTTCATTCTGAAAGTCTGGTTTACCCTACGTAGGATATGGGTAACCCAGATTCTAAATAGCCTCTTATATACTGAGGGTCTACACTGGCAGACCATTCTGAGAATGAATATAAGGTAAACTGTTAGTGCTTGCAAACTTTTTCATTTTTTTCATAATATACTGTATATAATATATAATTTAAATAATAAACAGGGCATACTTACCTGCTCTGTGCAGTGGTTTTGCACAGAGCAGCCCCAATCCTCTTCTTCTGGGGTCTCCGGCCAGCGCTGTCCAATCCTCCTCCAGCGATGTCCACGAGCCCCTTGGTCATCTGGGACTCTCCTTCCTGATTGGCTGAGACACAGCAGTGGCGTCATTGGTTCCCGCTGCTGTCAATCAAAGTCAGTTAGCCAATCAGGAGAGAGAGGGGGGAGACTGAACCGCAGCCCAATGGACACACGAAGCTGCAGCTCGGCTTGGTTGCCTCCTCGACAGGAGGGAGGGGCCAGGAGCAGTGAAGAGGGACCCGAAAAGAGCAGGATACAGGCTGCCCTGTGCACAGAGCACGAAAATATATAACGTGTTTGTTATTTTCAAAAAAAAAAAAAAAAAAAACCAAGACTTTACAATAATTTTAAAGTTGTATTAAACACCAAAACCAATATTTATTACATTGCAGGCTTCTAATTTTGTAGAGGCAGTGGATGCATTTATTTTTAGGCTTTTTCACCTGATGATCCAGCCAGTAAGTCTGTTATTTTTCTGTTAACTTCCTTTGGTTTTGGTCTGTTAACTTACTTTAACAAACCAAGCTGTCCTGTAACAGTAGCAGTTAGAGTTTGAGAATTAAACCATTTAACACTGAGAGGGGTGCCTACAATGGTCAGATTTTATTCATTTATGTTGATGTCAATGTATTTCTAATGACACCCCAAACGCATGCAGTGTGTTTGCCTGCACTGGATCGCCTGGTACTGCACTATCATGCGATTCAGCTGAAGTGTATTTTAAAAAGTAGTGCATGCACTACTTTTGATGTGATCTCAAGCCATTCAAATGAATGGGAAGTAAATGGCTCCACAAAGCAATCACTTAATCCTAAAAAAAGAAAACTAATGCAGCCACAACATTTAAATGCTGGTAAGCTGCAATACATTACATTGGTTTTTTTTTTGGTGGTTTAATACCACTTTATCTATATGTCTATGTGATAACAATCCAGGCAAACTAAACTATGCTCTAAGATTTGCCTTCACAAGTTTAGAGCCACTAAACCAGTTATGCCATACATTAAACTAATGCTATTTACCCCACTGAGATTTGATACACTGAAATGTTTATTATTGCCTAGAGACGATCTGTCAGTCCACCACAGCCTTGTCAATAATGATCCCTGCAAAATTAGCTAATAAAAGGCAGTCAAACAGCAAAAGCAGCGACAACATGTTAATTAGTTAAAGATGATCAGTTTACCCATATAAACACTACTGAAAAGCCATGTAGTCCGCTTTGCAGAAGCTGCATGACAGATGCAGCTAAGACATTAGCTTTTTTCTCTTGGGGAAATAATATCAAATGAGATTTGGCAGAGAGGCTGAAAAGGAAATCACATAAACACAATGCTGATCACAACAGGGAAGCTGCAAGCAAAAGAATAGAAATAAAAGACATCCCTATGGTGTCATTACTGCTCGGAAATACATCTAATTTGTGCAATATGCCCATTATATTCATTAATGGTGTAGAAACCTGGCCTTAATCACACAATAAAACATTAGAACAGAAAGGACATAGTTACTTTACTAGGTTGAAGAAAGTCATACGTTTGTTAAGATAAAAAAAAAACAAAAAAAACACTTTCCTTCCTTTGGATATGTAGAGTATACCCAGAAAGGCAAAACATAAAAAGCATGCTCCAATTTGCTTCAACGGAGAAGTAAATCTTTTTGTAACAGCTGCATAAATCTACATATCCCCTTGTATTATTGGGAAAGTGTTTTAATCTGCCATATCTGATTGAACTACAGTGCCTTGAAAAAGTACTCATACCCCTTGAAATTTCCACATTTTGTCATGTTACAACCAAAAACGTAAATGTATTTTATTGGGATTTTATGTGATAGACCAACACAAAGTGGAACATAATTGTGATTAAACACCCCTGACATCTCCCCATTGAGACAGGAAAAAGGGACTGAGGACACAGATTCCCCAGTCCCCTTTCTCAGTAGCCTCAGCTGCACTGAAGATGAATGGACAGGAGACAGCGGCTTCTCTCCATTCATAAACTGAAGCAATGTAAACACAGTTTACGATGCTCAGTTATGAATTGACAGAGGCACTGACTTTGTCCATTTAGAAAAGGAAGAAGCCATCTGACTGATCTGGAACAGGGGGGGGGGGCACAGGTGGCACCGGATGAACACACAGAGGAGCACATGGAGGAGGACACAAAGGGAGACCGGAGGAGGACATGGGGGGGGGGGGGGCGGAGGAGCACACGGAGGACACAACAGAGGGGGACCAGGGGGGGACTGGAGGAGGACACAGAGGGTAGTCAGGAATGATCGCTGTGGCGGTGGGGGGAGTTACAATCACCAATCTCCCTGTGTGGCATTCACTAAAGCAGCTGAAAGCTGCGGGAGGGAGAGGAGTAGAAGCGGCTGTCTGATGCTTTATTGAAAGCCACACAGGGAGATCAGTGATTGTAACTCACCCCACCGCCGCAGTGATCATTCCTGACTGTCCCCTGTGTCCTCCTCCAGTCCCCCTCTGGTCCCCCTCTGTTGTGTCCTCTGTGTGCTCCTCCGCCCCCCCCCATGTCCTCCTCCGGTCCCCCTCTGGTCATCCTCCGGTCAAGCATCAGAGCATTTGCATGAGTACAAGTACTCGTGCAAATGCTCGGTTATGGCACCAATACCAATACTAGTATAGGTATCAGTGCAACCCTACTTATAACCCTGTAAAGTTTATTTTTGCCATCTGTGTCCCATTGAGAGATTTTGAGATTTGGATGTCATTGATGTGTGGCATAGGAAGACTTTCCCTTCACTCTGAGCCATTGTAGGAGCCGGGATGAGCTCCCTCCTGAATCAGCACTCCCAGCGGTGGATGTCAGAGGACTTACACCCCCTCCAATAGCATCTGAGCAGCATACGAAGCAGGTCTTGGGTCCCATTGGGAGATTTACCTACACTTCCTGTCCCACAGCCAAAACAGGTAGTTACACCAGAACTAGTGTTCCCATTGGAAGATTTCCCCTCTATTATTATTCTGGGGACAACCCGATATTTGGGATTTTCTTTTACTTTTTCTATCAATGATAATGGTAAACAGGACAAATAGATAGGATGAATCTCACCAATGGGGACACAGGCAGTAATAAAAACTGACAGGTTTTCTAATCCCTCTCCCTTCTATCTAAAAAAAAATAAATAAATAAATAAATAAATTGGCTTTAGTTATCCTTTAGGGGATGCGTAAGGTTTAGTTGTTCAGAGCTCTTAGAAAAACAGTGAGCCAATCACTCAAGCAGGAAAGTAGGTTTCTGAGGGCGTTCTATATGGAGATATTTTCTATGTAAATATTACTTTAATGTTTAGCAATCTCGTATAGACTAATGAATTCAGTGCAATGCTGGTGACAGGGGTGAAGGAAACACCAAGGCCTCTAGTGTGATGTCCTCAGTTTCTTACTTCAGCTCTGTAAGACCCCTGATGCTTCAGACAAGAGGACCTGTCACTGCATGTTTACTGTCACTAAATGTTTTATACCCTAATGAAAATACAAAAAAAGTTAACAAACAGGAAAAAATAAATATATAAAACATAATAAAAAAAAACCCTCATACACATACATTTTAGGCTGGGAATACATTTCTTGTGGTGCATTGCTGCACGTGTGTTAAGGTGCATTGCTTCATAGAAGCATTTTAATTTTGAATGAGCTGCCAACACACCCTATAATTTATCATAAAAATGTACACTTTAATAACCAAATGTGTTATGCAGTAATGCCATTTCATCCAACCAATCAACCTCTAAATGACCGCATTTGCTATTTTGCTAGTCAACTGGAAATTAAGTAGTAGAAAAAGCCCTTGTGGGTTTAAAGAATCATTATTTGTTTATTGAAGAGGAATGGACCAGCATTCCACAGGCCACAATCCACATCCTGATGTGCTGCACTGCATGAGGCAAATGGTGGTCACACCAGATATTGACTGGTTTTCAGACCCCCTGCTGCAAACTCAGAGATCGCATGTGATTCGTATTGCAGGTGCCGATCACATACGATCTCTAAGAAATGCGAGTTCAGCCATACAGTTGTATGGCTGAACTCGCATTGGATTCACAGAAAATAGTACAGGGACTTGTTTGTTAATGACACCCGCAACAGTTCGCACAAGGCAGTGTAAACTGCCTGAGCGGGAGGAGCTATGTGGGAACCAGTGCTGTAATCGTGCTGGTTCTCGCATCGCAGTAGTGTGAACCCAGGGTAAAACTGCACATTTAGAGTGGCCTTTTATTGTGGTCAGCCTAAGTCACACCGGTTTAATAATCATGCTGTCTAATCAGCATATGGATATGCCACACCTGTGAGGTGGATGGATTACCTGGGCAAAGGAGAAGTGCTCACTAACACAGATTTAGACAGATTTGTGATCAATATTTGAGAGAAAAAGGCCTTTAGTGTACATAGAAAAAGTCGTAGATCTAGGAGTTCAGCTCATGATAAATAGGAGCAAACACAAAAGTGTTGCGTTTATAATTTTGCTCAGTGTATATATATAGAAAGGCAACATTAGCTCAAGTAACTACTCGTTACAACCAAGGTGTGCAGAATACGGTCTCTAAACGCACAACACACAGCAGCAGACCGCACTGGGTGCCACTCCTGTCAGCTAAGAACAGGAAACTGAGGCTACAATTCGCACAGGCTCACCAAAATTGGACAATAGAAGATTGGAAAAACGTTGCCTGGTCTGATGAGTCTCGATATCAGCTGTGACATTCAGATGGTAGGGTCAGAATTTGGCGTAAACAACATGAAATCATGGATCCATCCTGCCTTGTATCAACGGTTCAGGCTGGAGGTGGTGGTGTAATGGTGTGGGGGATATATTCTTGGCACACTTCACTTTGGTCCCCTTAGTACCAATTGAGCATTGTATATATGTCATGGCCGAGTATTGTTGCTGACCATGTCCATCCCTTTATGACTACAGTGTACCCATCTTCTGATGGTTACTTCCAGCAGGATAATGCACCATGTCACAAAGCTCAAATCATCTCACCACTGGTTTCTTGAAAATGACAATGAGTTCACTGTACTCCAATGGCCTCCACAGTCACCAGATCCAAAACCAATAGACCACCTTTGGGATGTGGTGGAATGGGAGATTCACCTGCATGGGGTGTGCAGCCGACAAATCTGCAGCAAATGCGTGATGTCAATATAGATCAAAATCTTTGAGGAATGTTTCCAACACCTTGTTCAATCTATGCCATGAAGAATTAAGGCAGTTCTGAAGGCAAAAGGGGATCCAACCCGGTACTAGCAAGGTGTACCTAATAAAGTGGCTGGTGAGTTTATAGATCTATAAATCCATCTATATATATATAGATATATAGATCTATATATAGATATATATCTATATATATACACACTATATAATGATGCCACAAGTGTTTGCTAATTATCACAAAGAAAATAACAATAATGTTAGTTTATTATGAAAAAACACTCTATATCTACCAAAAACATTCAATGTTCTAATTAACTAATGGAAGCATTAAAAGTGGTTGACAATAAAAACAGGTCCTTTAAGTTCTACTGTTAATACAATCTATTAGACAAAAAAACACTGCAACTGTCATTAGCCTCTTTAGATCTAAGCAATTATTGCTTTAGTAATAAAATACTTGTTATTTTCTTTAACAAATTATTTTTGGGAAAAATACAATGATTTTACAGTCAACACTATAATTTTTAGGAGTACAATTACCATTAGTGGAGTGCATTGGTCAGGGTCCATTAGAAGAACTTATTGAGCAAGGGCCATTAGTGGAGTGCATCAAGGTTTACAAGTGGAGTACATTATCTCTACTTCAGGTCTACCACACACATATTTATATTTAAAAGCTGTTCATTTTTTTCTAATCGGCAACATTATAAATGCTAAAAAAAAGTTCCTGGAATGCTCTAGATAGCCAAAATTATCCACAGTCTAAAATTCACTGAATACCAAAGTTCTTTGTTCGCAAGAACAGTTATCACATCTGAAATTGTTTAAAAATGTACTGAAAACTAAAATAATTCTTCAAATTAATTGATGAACAGGGCTTTTAGTGGATTCCTGACCGGCAAAGGCACCTGAGAGGGGTTCATGTCTGGCTCAAACATACTGTCACAAACTGTGGGAAATGTCCTTACCCCTAGCTGATCCAGGACATGAAAGTACAACCCTTACACCATCTCAGCTGGTTCTCCTGAAGGTGGAGTCTAAGGGGAAACTGGTTTTCCATCAGAGAGACCTTCAGTGGAGTCTGGACTTAGCTGCAAGCTACCCCCAAGTCATCTATTATTATTATTATTATTATACAGGATTTATATAGCGCCAACAGTTTACGCAGCGCTTTACAATATAAAAGGAGACAATACAGTTACAATACAATAAAATACAAGAGGATTAAGAGGGCCCTGCTCAGAAGAGCTTGCAATCTAATAGGGTGGGGCAGGTGGTACAAAAGGTTGTAACTGTGGGGAATGAGCTGATGGAAGTCGTAGGAGATTAGTTGGAGACGTGATAGGCTTTCCTGAAGAGATGAGTTTTCAGGGATCGCCTGAAGGTAGCAAGAGTAGGGGATAGCCAGACCAATGAAGGTAGCGAGTTCCAGAGGATGGTGGAGGCTCTGGAGAAATCCTGGAGACGAGCATGGGAGGAGGAGACGAGAGAGCTTGAGAGTATGAGGTCTTGAGAATAGCGGAGAGGACGCTTTGGGTGATATTTGGACACAAGATTGGTGATGTAGCTCGGGACAGAGTTGTGAATGGCTTTGTATGTTGTGGTTAGTATTTTGAATTTCATTTGCTGGGTGATTGGGAGCCAGTGTAGGGATTGGAGGAGAGGGTTGGCAGACACTGTGCGGTTGGTAAGGTGGATCTAACAAGAAAACACAAAGAGGTTGGTGCCAGGAAAGCAGAAGGGCAAACTGGACAGTAAAGGACTGGACTGTAGAGGACTACACTGTAGCAGGCTGGACTGTGGTGTTCTGGACTGTAAAAGACAGGACTGTAGTGGACTAAACTCTAGCAGACTGGACTGAAGCAGACTGGACAGCAGTGGAATACGCTGTAGCAGACTGGACGGGGCTAAACTGAAGCAACTTGGCTCTAAATGCATTACAGACTGGCAACCAGGCCTCAGATGCACATGGAAGTGGTGCAGCCGGGACACCCCGGGCATTACACATAAGTGTCCATGGCTGTGGGAGATGGAGGAGTCACTGCCTGGAGCAGGGAAGTGTGAAATTGTCAGTGGGAGGCCCTGGCTTCATAATAACCACCTGCTGCAATCTTAGTATTATAATGAGCACAGCTGCAACATTTGCATCCCTTTAGGTGGGAATCAACCTTAAGTGTCGGTTCACGAACGGTTCCATTGTACAGAACGGGACACTATTTGTCAGGCGGCTAAGTCGCCTGACAAGTCGTCCCAGTGTGAACCGGCACTAAGGCTCATACACACTATAGAGAAAATCTAAATCTATATAAGAAAATCGGGCGAACATTTTCGTCCGAAGAATTTTCGTACGATTTTCGTATAGTGTATATACAACTTTCCCGAAGGGAGAATTCCCGAAGGGACAAACTCCCAAATTTTTCACATATGGGAACAGAACGAACAATTTTAGTTTAATGTGTACCGTTTTCACACGATTTTTGTACAAGAAAAATCAGAAAAGAAAGATGATCAGAAACAATAAATAACAAAAAAAGCTTGGAAATTTTCATGAGAATTTTCCTACAAATTTTCATTCATCAGTTCCGATTTGCTGTGAAACATCGAGAAAAATCGGACGAACTTTTGCACGATTTTCTTATAGTGTGTACCCCACTTTAGGGAGTAACTTAAAGTGGGGTTCCGGCCGGGAAAAAAAAAATTAAAAGTCAGCAGCTACAAACACTGTAGCTGCTGACTTTAAATAAGCACACTTACGTGTCCTGGGTGCCCGCGATGTCTGCCGCTCGAGGCCAACCCGTCCCTAGGCTCTCAGGTCCCGTCACCGCCATCCTAACTAAGGGAAACAGGCAGTGGAGCCTTACGGCTTCACTGCCCGTTTCCTACTGCACATGCGCAAGTCGCGCATCGCTTTGTGAATGAGACGCGATGTGTTGTGGGACACACACAGTTCCCATAACACACTGCGCCCCATTCCCCAGAAGACAACATGGGGACGGGAAGACTGAAGATCACCACGGCGTAGGAAGAGGCAGATTAGGAAGACTGCCTAGCAACAGCCATTTCAGGTGAGTCAAAAATTATTTATTTTTTTCCTCCATTTTTTTCCAAAAAAATACTATCCAATACTCCACCTTTTAAATAATGGCTCCCCATTTACTTGGATACATTTAAGCATAAATCAAGTAAACACATTTTTTCATAATTTTCTATGCAGTCATGTGACTGCAAAGCTCCTTCTCCTCTGTGTAATGTGCAGCTGGTGGGAAGGAACTCTCTGCCCCACTGGCAATGCCTAGGGCTGTGGGCATCACTGCTCTTTTTTTGTTGTTTTTTTGCAAATTAAGTACATCAATGCTATATTGGTACATAAGGGAGCTGGAATTTAGAAAAAAAAAAGGTGAACAAAGGTGAACTTAGCCTTTAAACTGTTTGAAGTTTTAGCAATTAACATAGACTGCAGATTGAATTGGGAAAGTACTTGTTACCGATATTAAATTACCAAATGGCTTGTGTAGCAATTATACTGTATATGTTATATTCATTTTCACAAAAGGTGGTGTTACTCTTTAAATCATTCACATTATTTTAAAAGGTACAAATGACCTTACGTTTTCTGTTGTATAATAGCTACACCACAGATTTTGTTCTTTTTTTTCAAGTTCTGGATTAGCGCTCATTGTGAGAATACAAATAAAGCAGCATACAATATGTGTAAGTTCAGGAGTTCACTGCATACCTCCTATAAAATTCAATGCAAGGTTTGATGATTTGCCTTGGCATTTGATCTAGTTACAGGTCATTTCCCAGACACTACTTAACCCGCTCAATACTGTGACATGTGCCAATGGTCCAAACTGCAAGTGAACTGATTTTGAATGCTTGCTGAACTAAGACAAATGGGAACAGAGTATTATTAGATGTTTTCATTCACAATGAAGCTGCAAAATGTTTCCAATCCATTTACATCCGAGTTATCAGATTCCCTTAAGTATTTTACTCATCTAGCTAACTGACAGTGATGATTATAGTGCAATGCACTTCTGCATGACCCATCAAGCTGGCCCACAACTGGGAGCACTTGTTTACAAAGAATGCATGGTTGAAGTAGTGTATGATTAAGATATACTGTACATACACTGTTATTCTGCAGTTACTATTCAAAATGTTTACATTCCTAGCTAAAACGTGACTGCACCTACAGTATCTCAGTGCTCTGTCCTATTAGACCACCCAGATGAATAACTTTCATACAGTCCTAATGACATCTACAGCAACATAGTTTTCCCACCTTCTTAGTATGGTCAGCATTAGGGACCAATGCCAATAAAATGGGCAATGTTGCATTTGAGGATTTTTTTTGCCCATGTTTATTCGTCATTGAAGGAGAAAAGATAAAGGTTTACCCTCTGCTGAATAACCAGAGCATTTTTTGTGATTCGGCACTGCGTCGTTTTAACTGACAATTGTGCGGTTGTGCTATGCTGTACCCAAACAAAATTGACACCTTTTTTTCCCACAAATAGAGCTTGGTGGTATTTGATCGCCTCTGCGGTTTTATTTTTTGCGCTATAAACAGAAAAAGAGCGACAATTTTGGAAAAAATAAAATATTTTGTACATTTTGCTATATAATAAATATCCCCATTTTTTTTTAAAAAAAGCTATTTTTTTCTCAGTTTAGGCCGATAAGTATTCTTCTACATATTTTTGGTAATAAAAATCGCAATAAGCGTATATTGATTGGTTTGCGCAAAAGTTATAGCATCTACAAAACAGGGGATAGATTTATAGCATTTGTATTATTTTTTTTTTTTTTTACTAGTAATGGGATTTTTATCATGACTACGAAATTATAGCGGACACATCGGACAATTTTGACACATTTTTGGGACCATTGACCATACAGCGATCAGTGCTATAAAAATGCATTGATTACTGTAAAAATGTCACTGGCAGTGAAGGTGTTAAAACTAGGGGGCGATCAAGGGGTTAACTGTGTTCCCTAGTGTGTGTTCTAACTGAAGGGGGGATGGGACTAGCTAGGGGAAGAGATAGATCGGTGTTCATACTTTGTATGAACACACGATCAGTCTCTTCTCCCCTCAGAAAACCGGGATCTCGCTGTGTCACGAGCGATCGTGGGAGCCCGGCGGCCATCCCAACCTCTGGGCACTCGCATTGGCTCCGGGGGAGAGCAGCGGATGCGCGCGTGCCCCTAGTGGCCACAAATAGAAGCGACGTAACATGACGGCGATTCGCGCAGTCGAGGCATGTTGCCACAGTACAACTGCAGCGGCTGGTCGGCAAGCGGTAATGGAATTTATTATTATTATTTAATAAGAACTTATTACTTTTTTACTGCTATTTAGACATTTATAAATCTGAAAGCATGTTTTTTTTTGTATTTACACTTTTTCTGTAAATTCAAATTATAGCATCGTACACTGGCAGACACTGGCAGGGTCCATCGGACCCATGTCGCTCTTCAATGGTTTCTCCGTTATGAATCATCAAGTCACATGATTACTGTACTGCACTTTGTGAGCCATTTTCAGTCTGCAAGTTAGGACATGTTTCTACATGTTAGGACTTGCTTTCTTAGCTTTTGAAGATTTGTTATGCTTTCTTGATTTGGTGGTTTCATGATGGCTCGCAAAAGCCTCAGTAATGAAGGAATACTTAGTTTGTTAAACTCAGATTCTGAAGAAGATCAACATGCATCAGATTACGAGAGGAAAACGAAATAAATGTCAAGACAACTCGGATTCTGATGATAGCACCGTCACAGCACCTACCACCCAAACTGATTTGTCATCTTCATCTGTGAATAGAACTATTTACTATGCAGGTGTACACTGGGAAATGTCAAGACCAAGGAAGGGAAGGGAAGTGAATCAGGAGGAGCGAGTGGTAATGGATTTGGCTCAAGGAATATTATATTCTGGAAGAAACATCACTTGTAACAACTTCTTCACGAGCCTGCAGTTAGCTAAAAAATTACTGGAGAAGGAAATCACAGTTGTTGAAACAATTTGTAAAAACAAAAAAGAACTGCCCCAAGAATTTGTGACCACAAAAAACGAATTGTCTACTCTACTCTGTTTGGTTTCCAGAAAGACGTGATGATTGCATCATACTGTCCCAAAAGAAACAAAGTCGTTACCCTGTTGAACTCTATGCATTCCCAACCTACTGTTCAAAACTGTGAAGACAAAAAAACAGAGATAATTCAGTCATACAATGAGACAAAAGGAGGCGTCGATACATTGGATCAGATGTTTCGTACTTACTGTACTAAACAAATGACCAGAAAATGGCCGATGGTTATATTTTATAACATGTAGGATGTTAGTGCTATCAATGCCTACATTATCTGGATGTCCCTAAAACCAGACTGGAATGAAAGTAAATCACACAAAAGGAAGGTTTTCCTTACACATCTTGGGAAAGCACTGACTGGAGTCTCTAACCGGCCTGACGTTCCTCAACCTTCTACCTCAGAAGAACCACCAAGAAAGAAAGCATTTTGCAGTATCTGCCCTAACAGCAAAGAGAGAAAAACTTGAACAGTGTGGTGTGTGTGCAAAAAAAATGTATGTCAAGAACATCTTAAAGTGGTGATGGAACTGTGGACAGTGAAACTTTTTCATCATATTAGCATAACATTTCTAACTACCTATATACCTACATATCAAAATTTCATGTTTCTCTCAATTGACAATTTCTTTATAATTTTTTTGTTATCTGTGAATTTATGTGCAAAATAATATAAGACAAAATACTTTTCACGGTGCTCAAAATAAGGAGAATACACTTTATTATCACCAAATGAGTAAGCATTGCTTAGTATTTCATGGTTATTCAATATTTTACTAGCTGAAATTATAATCAAAATTCATAAATACTCACAATAAAAATAATTATACTAAAACTTTTATTCATTATATGCACCAACATTTGTTCATTATATGTACCAAACTATAGCACAGGGCCCATTGGAGCCTGGCGGTGCAAGGTAGTACAAAAAAAAAGCCGGTAGACCGAGGGTTAATCATGTGACAGATGTACCGGCTATCAAACATGCAAAAGTCATCAAAATCTGTTTGCCAATGGCAACATAAGTTGGCATTCAAATGCTTTTAAAATGTGTTTTAGCGTGTGTAAATCATTTGTGTGTACGGTAGGTGTTATTTATAAGCCTGTGTTTCCCCTGTATTTGTGCTTAAGGTGATTATAGCTACATTAGCGCACTTGCAACAACTCAACTGAGTACTGTACATGATATTTTTTATAATTGCAATACCATTTATAGTTTCTGGAAAAGGTTTTGGGGTGTTCTCTTTTTCTCAGTTTAGGCAGTACATTTCCTCCCTGTATTTTGTTCCTTTCCTGTATATGTGAAATATACACTTAGCTTGCTCATTAATGTGTTTTCAAATCCCTTTTCCAATGACAGTTTTTATCCAATAATATGTAATATCACATAGTAGCTTTGTAGCTTCGATGTGTATTAAAGAAAGTTGTCCAAGATACTCATTTGTCATGCTTTTGCTTTTAAATGAATGACACTTTCAAATACATATGCGCTAGTAGCTATGATTGATGAGGAGGTTTCCTATATTAATTTAACCTATGAAAGCCATCAATTTTAAAACATAAACTAATTGTTATATTTTATTCTGTAAAGTCAACAACATAATTTACATACCGCATGCACAAAAACTGTTGAAAGCACTTCAAAATATTTTTTAATTAATAAGGTGAAGGTGTGCAAGCTACAGTTTTAAATAGCAGCCAGTTGGTGATCATCATACTTTAGCTTGAAGGAGTCCAACAAAAAATCATGGCTGGTTGCTATGGGTTACTGCAGTTTGCACACAGTAATAAATACAACTGACTCTGTCTAGCTTCCCAATGAGAAAGAGAACCCAGTTATATACAAGTGCCACAGTAACTGCCATTTTACTTTGACAGATGTGCTGATGATGAAGCTGAAATAAATTGTATGGAAGGCAAAGGCATCTGCAGGGACAATCATAAACCTTTGCTATGGGGTATTAACAGACCCAGCAAAGCATGAAAAAGAGAGATCTCTGCTCATGGCTATTTCATTTTGTCATGACCTTAGCTCTATAAAGCTTAATTGTGACCTATTGATGTAGTCAAGTGCAGCTAGTTTGTCGCTTCTCATTGTGACATGCATCAACTCTGGTGTTGCATACATCAGCAAAAACACCAAATCCCAGCCTCATCAGTACATTACGTAGGTTATGTAAGTGTAATTTATGATTAATCTAAATATTTAGCTTTTTTGCACAGTACCAATTACTGAAGCATATGTTTGTTTTATCAAGTTTAGAATCCATTAGCAACATATAAACAAAATTAACAGGCGGGCATGCCAAAACTATATATACAGTATCTCACAGAAGTGAGTACACCCCTCACATTTTTGTTAATATTTTATTATATCTTTTCATGTGACAAATCTGAAGAAATTACACTTTGCTACAATGTAAAGTAGTGAGTGTACAGTTTGTACAACAGTGTAAATGTGATGTCCCCTCAAAATAACTCAACACACAGCCATTAATTTCTAAACCGCTGGCAACAAAAGTGAGTACACCCTTAAGTGAAACTCATGCAGCCCCAGACCATGACACTCCCACCACCATGCTTGACTGTAGACAAGACACACTTGTCTTTGTACTCCTCACCTGGTTGCCGCCACACACACTTGACACCATCTGATCCAAATAAGTTTATGTTGGTCTCATCAGACCACAGGACATGGTTCCAGTAATGCATGTCCTTAGTCTGCTTGTCTTCAGCAAACTGTTTGCGGGCTTCTTTTGTGCATCATCTTTAGAAGAAGCTTCCTTCTGGAACGACCAATTTGATGCAGTGTGCGGTGTATGGTCTGAGCACTGACAGACTGACCCCCCACCCCTTCAACCTCTGCAGCAATGCTGGCAGCACTCATACGTCTATTTTCCAAAGACAACCTCTGGATATGACACTGAGCACGTGCACTCAACTTCTTTGGTTGACCATGGCGAGGCTTGTTTTGAGTGGAACCTGTCCTGTTAAACCTCTGTATGGTCTTGGCCACTGTGCTGCAGCTCAGTTTCAGGGTCTTGACAATCTTCTTATAGCCTAGGCCATCTTTATGTAGAGCAACAATTCTTTTTTTCAGATCCTTTGCCATGAGGTGCCATGTTGAACTTCCAGTGACCAGTATGAGAGAGTGAGAGCGACAACACCAAATTTAACACACCTGCTCCCCATTCACACCTGAGACCTTATAACACTAATGAGTCACATGACACCGGGAAGGGAAAATGGCTAATTAGGCCCAATTTGGACATTTTCACTTAGGGGTGTGCTCACTTATGTTGCCAGCGGTTTAGACATTAATGGCTGTGTGCTGAGTTATTTTGAGGGAACAGCAAATTTACACTGTTATATAAGCTGTACACTCACTACTTTACATTTATTAGGACAATAAAACATAAAGTTAGATATAGATCTGTTGTCCAAAACACACTGTCATGCTTTTTTAACTATGAGTTAAAAACATGCTGATTTCAGGTTGCTAAGTTCTAGGAGTGCAAATCAATATTTGTATTTCACATTATGAAACTGCAAAAGGATTAAAGGAGAATGAGAAAAAAAATACATGCTCCCATATTACAAAAAGCAAATATGTGAACTTATTAGTTTTTTTCCTCTTGCTCAGGTCTGTACTGAGCTACAGTTCTTCAGTTACAGAGCTGGACAAAGTATATATGGACTTCAAGTGCTCACCATACTTATGTTCCATTGAGAACTACAGTCCCAACTGGTTGCAGATGGGACTTGAATTTTTTTTCTCAAACTCTCTGTAAATGAATTAGACAGCTTTGCAGGCAGAGCCATGCACAGCTGAGCCAAATTCAGATATGACTGTACATGGTGGGGAGAAGAACCCCTGGATTTTGTAGGTTGGGGGGCTGTGAATTCTGACCATATTTATTGTTGAACCCTAAATATGGGTGTAACATGAAACATGTCAGAAAGATGTGTTTAGCCTTTAAATTATTAATTTAATGATCAGAGAATGTTTATGGTATGTTCATTAATGTATCATCGTTAAATATGTGTAAATAAGTCTGAGAAGTCAAGGCCAAAACATTTTATTTTTAGACTTAGGCCCCTTTCACGAAGACGGACAATTTGGTCCACCTGTCAGTTTTTAAGGCGGACCCAATCGGGTCATCCATTACTCTATAGAGCAGTGGATGACAATGAATACATGTCTGTTGACACCCACTGACATCCGATCCGATCCTGTCCGCTAAAAACAGACCAATGGGGATCCCCATCTGCTTGGTGATCAGGTGACAGTCGGATAGAAACAGACAGGCGGTCCGTTTCCATATGACAGCCCATAAAGGAAAGCAGGCTGTGTCAGTGTCCGCTCTGCATCAGCAGAGCTGAGCAGACACAGACGTGTTATCCGCCTGCTCAGCGGGAATCTGCGGAGAGACACCTGGACTCCTCCAGTGTGAAAGGGGCCTAACTGGGGTTGATTTACTAAGGTCCCTTTCAGACAGGTGGACTTGGCAGCGAATCTGCCTACTCCCAGTGGGGAATCTGTCTCCACTGATCCCTGCAGAGCAGGTGAATGACAGGTGCCTGTTTGCTCCTCTTATACAGAGCGGACAAGACACAGTCCACTTTACTCTGGAGTGGTCAGATGGAAACTGACTGCCTGTCCATTTCCATCTGACTGTTATCCGATCCAATCCACCAGATGGATGGGGAAAGGATCCCCATTCACCTGTTTTTAGCAGACAAGATCGGATCAGATATTGGCGGGTGTCAATAAACGTTGACATCCGCTGCTCCATAGAGAGTCTGATCTGAAAAACTGACAGGCGGACCCGATCAGTCCGTCCGTGTAAAAGGAGCCTAAAGGGATTTTTTACTTTGCAAGGGAACTCTCCCTTAGCTGCTGAAAAATCACGTTGCATAGAATATCAAATTACGTGCAAGGAAAATTTAAAAAAATATACTTTTCATTGCACAAGATTAGATAATGCTTGTCAGTAGGACTACAACTCATTCACTAAGCTAAAAAATTCCCTTGAAAAGTACACAACTTATTTGCCTTTAGTAAATCAACCCCAAGGAGTAATGTGATATCCCAATGTAACAAGGTCAGTCTTCCATGGGACAGCACAAAGGACTAAAAGATATATATAAATAAATAAATAAACAGACACAACACAACTTCATGTTGGTAATAATGGCCACGGCATTTATTAAGGGGTTACCCAATAAACAATAATCATTTATAACCAAATCTTTTCACTTAAATTCCATACCATAAATTATTTAATTTATTAATTATATCACATAGTCCATCCAGAACTGAACTGGATGACAAACCCCCACTAAAAAATGCCATGACGGGTTCAAAATAATAATATTTAGGGAGGGAGGGTGGGAGCAGCGCGGTTCTGTCTTCAGCAACGTCCCCTCAGGCGGTGACCGGAGCGGGAAAGCTGCCAGCTTTATATAGACACAGACTGGCTCAATCCCGCCCGATCCAGCCAATCCGGGGACCGTTGCTACCCGCTCCACTTTCTGCCATCTCCTGGGGCAACCTAAAACAAACAGAGAGAGAGGGGGGGGGAAGCACGGAAGGTACCATCGCCCTCTGTACTGTCCCATGGAGCCCCGCATGAACGCTAGGGGCTCAGACATGGGACAGCACAAAGGACTAAAAGATATATATAAATAAATAAATAAACAGACACAACACAACTTCATGTTGGTAATAATGGCCACGGCATTTATTAAGGGGTTACCCAATAAACAATAATCATTTATAACCAAATCTTTTCACTTAAATTCCATACCATAAATTATTTAATTTATTAATTATATCACATAGTCCATCCAGAACTGAACTGGATGACAAACCCCAACAGCTGAAAGCCACTCAAGAACTGAGTGGCTGAAGCCCCCAAAATGCCGCGGCCTCCTCAATCATATTCTGCAAACCTACAATAAAAATGTCTAAACCAACCTCCGATAGGTGGACGAAATCAAAACCATATAAACCAGGAAGAAAACCTTCCAGCTCCACATGGCGATATGAAAAACCACCTTGGGAAATGACCAAATTGCAAACTGTTCTATTAACACGTTTCCTAATCTTATCTATATAATGAAGATTACTTAATTCGGACCAAATAAGTCTGGGCACTATCTCTGAAAAAATTATTACAGTGGAAGGAAATAATAACTTAAAAGAAGATAGATCTCTTTTCATTTCACAAATCAACTCCCAAGTTTTGATCCTGCCCAGGTCATTGCCCCCGGCATGAATAATAAGAGCGTCGGGAGAAGGCCACTGACTAGACAAGTAAATTAACTGGTCCTTTACATTCCTCCATCTAAGCCTTCTTATGCCCCACCATAATACTTGAAAACGACTTTCATCCAGACCAATATTGATTGTGCCATTCTTGACTGAAGCTCTCCTTTTGGCCCAAAAAATAAATGAATGTCCAACTATCCAAATGATGCGCTTGGAAGGACCTAAGAAAAATTAAACAATAACTAGATCAGGGCGAATATACAATTTAAATCTATCACTATCCCAACGACCCAACTGCTTTAAACTATTATTAGAAAAACCAAGCAAGCTAGCTTCCGTAGCCGCCCCTATTCGAAAGGAATGAGAAGAGAAGTGAAGACCAGAAAGATTAAGTTGTTTTAAGCAAGAAGACAGGACAGATGAGAATTGATATCTGGTTAAAGGGGATAAATTTAGATGAATAAAAAATGAACCCAAAAAGGGGGGACGAGCAGTCAGATACTGAGAAACTCTAAAAACTGGGCATATGGTTTCAAAAGGGGCCTTATGAAGTGTCAACCAACATCCCTTACCTAACCTATCCATTTTTGATTTACGTATAAAGATTCTGACAGAATCTTCTACAACATAGATGTCTGAAAAAACTAAAATGGAAGGAGAGGATTTATTAGGTGCAGTAAATTCACCTAATCTTAGAGCACCAAAAAATGCCAGAACAAAAGCAGTTCTGAACAGCAAAGTTTCAAAAGGGGAAAAACAAACTAACTCCAGTGTAAGCATAAGCTGCATCAATAAATTAGAAGAAATAGGGCGTCTGCTATCTAACGCCGGAGAGGATTTTTTAAAACCCTTCAGCATTTGTCTAACTGGAAAAAAGGAATTGATGGCAGGAAGACCAGACATTTTCAAAAAGAATGAAACCCCAGCTAAAATCTTGTTAACTGAAGCAGGACCAAGTTTGGCCTTGATTAAGAAAGAAACAAAACATAACGACATTTCTACGGTAACTGTATTATACTCGAAATTAAATTCTTCACAAAATTTGCACCACTTGAACCAGGCCTGTGAGTATTCTTCCCAAGTTTTAGGAGCAATGGAATTTCTTATATATTCTTCAATTAATCCCATATCAGGCCCCAGAGAAAATCTGGGCAAGAGAAACCTTCCTGGTCTGCCTCTGGAACAAGTTCCCGAAACCTCCGGAACTGCAAACGAGATAAGGAATCGGCAATCTCATTAGTAATACCCGGAACATGCTTTGCTTTCAACCAAATGTTAAAGGTCATGCATTGCAATACCAGAAAACGGAGTAATTTTATCACTAACTCAGACTTAGATGACAAACAGTTTATTGCAAAAAATACTCCTTTATTATCTGTATGTAACAAAACTCGTTTATTCTCAAAGAAATTACTCCAAATGGTAATAGCCACCACCACTGGAAATAATTCCAATAAAACTAAATTGCGACTAATCTCTGGTGACCTCCAAGAGTCATGCCATCCTTCAGCACACCAATGGCCATCCAAAAATGCGCCAAAACCTACTGAACCAGATGCATCTGTAAACAAGCGAATCTCAGAATCTTTGACAAATTCGCTCTGCCAAACAGCTTGACCATTAAAGTTGATCAAAAACTGATCCCACACTCTTAGATCCTCTTTAATGGGCCGTGTAATAGATACATGCGAAAAAGGATTTTTAAAACCCCCAATAGCTAAAGCAAATCTTCGAGAAAAAATTCTTGCCACAGGGATGACCCTGGATGCAAACGCAAAAAGACCTAACAAGGACTGAATGTCCTTCAACAAAGCCCTTCTTTTGGACAAAAATTTTTTTATTAAAGACCTCATTTTTATAATCTTGTCCATCGGCAGACGGAATTCCATGGCTACAGAATCAATTGTTATGCCCAGAAACTCGATAACCGAAGTTGGACCGACAGTTTTTTCATTGGCCAAGGGGATGCCAAAAGAATCGCAAATGTTGAAAAAACAACCTAACATTTCTGAACAAATATGCGATTCAGCTGGACCAATAACTAAAAAATCATCTAGATAATGTATAACACCACCTTGAGGGGAATTTTGAGACAAGACCCACTGTAAAAAGGTTGAAAAAGATTCGAAATAACTGCAAGATTTGGAAAAACCCATAGGCATGCATTTGTCAAAATAAAATTTTTCTTCAAAGGAAAAACCAAGGGAATTAAAACCACTGGGATTAACTGGCAGAAGCCGAAATGCAGATTTTATATCAGCCTTTGCCATAAGAGATCCTCTCCCAAAACGTTTTAATAAGCAAAGGGCTTCTTCAAAAGAAGCATATGATACTGTAGACTCAAATTCAGTGATCTCATCATTTAACGAATTACCACAAGGAAATGACAAATGATGGATCAGCCGAAAAGAGCCCGGCTCTTTTTTCGGTACCAGGCCCAAAGGAGATAAACGGAAGTTTTTAAAAGGAGGAGAAGAAAAAGGTCCAGCGATTCTGCCCTCTTTCAATTCCTTAACAATTTTTTCTCTAACTATATCAGGACATGTCAGAACGGATCGTAAATTTTTTACTAAAAGACAACCATGTCCAGAAAAACCCGGAATGGAGAAACCAAATTTAAAACCTTCATACAGAAGGTCCGCCATCCTGCGGTCTGGATAAAGATCTAGCCAGAACTGCATTTTTGACAACCTCACTGGCGTCCATGCCTTTTGCATTATTTTCCCTTGACTGAGATGTATTAGCTGATTTTTTAAAACACCGGGCTGCTGGGTGCGTCCCTGCGCAGAATGAGCATTCATGCTTATATCTGCAGTTTGAAAGGAATCTGCACTGGGAATCATTATATGCAAAGCATACTCCTTTCCGAAAAGTCGATTGTACACTTGTTACTGGCGGTCTCTGTGTGTATTGAGGCCTTTGTGGCAGCATCAGGTTTAACCATAAACCTACATCTTTTACCCCCCATCTTAAAGATGGGTGGACAGAAAGCTTCTGTCTAAAGCTCTCATCATAGTTAAACCATGCAATTGCGCCAAAATGGCGGTATGCCTCCGCCACTATATCTAGGTGCTGAAATAAACCTGAACATTTATCTGGAAAACGTTCCCCTACCACAGAAGCAAAAATGCAAAAAGCCTGAAGCCAATTTTGAAAAGTGCGGGGAATTGCCCTTCTCCTATCTTCCTCAGACCTATCGTCTATTCTTTTATCAGATTTTAATAAAAATTCCTTAGATGACGGGAGTAAAGATAAAATATCTATGAAATCTCCACGCCAAATTTTTTCTTTCACAGCATTAGATAGGTGATAACCAAGAGGAGATAATTCACATGGGAGGGCTTCTTTAAAACAGGATTCAGAAACCAGAGTTTTAACAGGTAAAGAAAAAGCAGAATTAGCAACAGAAACAGGCATAGAAGGATTTACATTCATATTGGTATTATGAGTAATAGGTAATTTATTTTCACTCAGGTGATTAAAACTTATTGGAATGGCGGGGTTACCTTGTAAAAGAACAGCATTGTCTGCTAAATTCAAACCTCCTGAGCCACCGCCATTCCACACATTACCAATATTAACAGGTTCACCCATCTTTGCAAGTACATTGGCTAAAGAACCAACTACTTTACCCAATTCTATGAAATGTGAATCATTTTTCTCACCAGCATAATGATCCACGCTGACAGGCTGCCCAGAAGCTGGCACCTCACATGATAAGCCCGCAGGAGCCTCCTGAGGTGAATCTATTCTGGCTCTGTCTGAGGAGCGTGACCTTTCCTGCAGTAATTGTTCTCTCACAGGGGGAGAGGGAGAAATGTCACTTCTCAACCTCTTTCCCTTGTTACCTCTGCGACTTCTTTTAACACCAGCAGGGGGAGCTGGGATAATGTCATCCATAATGACTTCCATAGGCACTGACTGGGCATGCTCTATATCAGCAGAGGCTGACGCTGACGGAACTGCATCTTCTTCTAGACACCGCCTTAACCATTCCGCCCCCCCACGGCTCTCAGCCTTTTGAATAAGGCGGCGCAGCAGCTCTTCCATGTCTCAGGTATGCCGTGGAGCAGCGCGGTTCTGTCTTCAGCAACGTCCCCTCAGGCGGTGACCGGAGCGGGAAAGCTGCCAGCTTTATATAGACACAGACTGGCTCAATCCCGCCCGATCCAGCCAATCCGGGGACCGTTGCTACCCGCTCCACTTTCTGCCATCTCCTGGGGCAACCTAAAACAAACAGAGAGAGAGGGGGGGGGAAGCACGGAAGGTACCATCGCCCTCTGTACTGTCCCATGGAGCCCCGCATGAACGCTAGGGGCTCAGACATTCTGCTAAATGCTGCAACCTTAGGCTAATCTTATGTGGTCTTTCCACAAACCCAGGCCTGCACATACTCCAAGATGCTTTCTGTCTGCAAATCAATATCAGAAGATGGTTCTAACATATGGATAATAATTGCTATCATTGCGTCTACTTGCTATCTGTAACAGTTAAAAAAAAACTCTAATGGTAAAGTCACAATAAAAGGCACAGCGCATTTTCCATTGACCTGAGCAGACTCATGTTTGTGTTATTGTGTACAGGTATATATAGTCCACTAGGATTAAGAACACAAGACAGAACATAATCAAAAGAACATGTCTTCATTTGTTTCCACAAAACAACTCTAGGTTCTCAGAGCGTGTTTATAGCCTGTTTCAGTATGAAAAACAAGTCTCTAAGCAACAATGGTCTGAAATACATGGGCTACAAAACCAAACAACAAGTAAAACTAAGAAAGAGATACTTGGGAGAAAATAAAGCAGGAAAGCTTAGTGTGTTTACGATGAAAAAATAAACTTAGTAAGCAGCAGATGTAAAAGAAAAATCCAGCACGGACTCCAGCTATAGAATTCAATTCTAGTGATATTTGAGAGCTTTGTAAAGTTTTCCCACACAGAACTTGGAGAATAATGAGTGTCAATGCAAGCTATTTATTAATAAAAATATGATAGATATTTGTCCTCAGTACAAATAAACTTTACTGCCAAAAATTTACATATAAGATTGATGTTTTCCTTTTCCGCTGTCCCTGCTTCTTTTTTTTAAGATGGAGATGTCTACTGTGTGATTCTCCAGCAATGATTTTTTTTTTTAACATACCGCGTTTCCCCAAAAATAAGCCCAGGTCTTATATTAATTTTGGCAACAAAAGACCCAGTAGGGCTTATTTTCGGGGTAGGGCTTGTCATGTGCTGTCTTCTCTCCCCCTCCC
The DNA here is from genome assembly GCA_037952925.1 of Lithobates clamitans. Classification (NCBI taxonomy): domain Eukaryota; kingdom Metazoa; phylum Chordata; class Amphibia; order Anura; family Ranidae; genus Lithobates; species Lithobates clamitans. The sequence goes on along the minus strand of JBBGZY010000501.1, from coordinate 2,464,520 downwards.
TGCCTGTCAGGAAACCCCAGTGGCAAGTGGAACTGAGTAAAAGTGCTTGTAAAATCCTAGCATGCACTGTGTTACAGTATTATATAATGTAAACTGTGTATGTTTCTGTAATCTATTTGTGATAAATACCTTTGTCACAGCACAGCTCAGTGCTCAGCCGACCTCCTGCTGCTCTCCTCCTCTTCTCCCCGCTGCTTTAATCGGGGGATCTGCCCCCCTGCACTGCTCGGGGTGAGGGAGAGAGGTCCGGCGGGTCACGGAAGCGCTATATGAAGCTATTTATCACAAATAAATAAAAAAATAAACAAATGAAACATACACAGTTTACATTATATAATACTGTAATACAGTGCATTCTAGGATTTTACAACCACTTTAAACTAGGGCTTATTTTCGGGGTAGGGCTTTTATTGCAGCCCTCCCCAAAAAGTACGGCTTATATTCAGGGTAGGTCTTATTTTCGGGGAAACATGGTACCTCTTAATCACCTTTGGGTCTATGTAATAAAGTTTTCATCCCAAATTCACACATTTTTGTAAGTAACAGGGAATGGTTAACATTGTTGCCAGTTTTGTTTTTTTGCTATCTGGGTTTCATTCTCCCGTTGTGGAGAAATATCTTCAATTTTGTCTTTTCTGATTTACTAAAACTGGAGAGTGCAAAATCTGGTGCAGCCAATCAGCTTCTAACTTCAGCTTGTTCATTTAAGCGTTGACAAAAAAAAAAAAATAGAAAGCTTATTGTTTCTATGCACAGCTGCATCAGATTTTGCACTCTCCAGTTTTAGTAAATCATCCCCATAGCTGTAAGTAAGAGGCAATCTCTCACCTTCACTGGAATGTGGGTTCATCTTCCATCCTGGTGACAATGGTTATTAGGACAATTAGAAGAGGTGCATCTCCTTAGTGGGGGAAACCTGACCTAGGTTCTAACATTCACCCATCTAACCAAAATGAAAAAAAAATTTTGTACAATTGTACAATTTTGTACAATTTTTGTAGCTCCTGACTCTTAATAATTGAAAAAAAGCCTGGAACTTTGTTTTAAGATATAGCGGTAAGAAACCGGTAACACTCTGTCGATAAATGAGTCCCATTTGTGTTGGAAGCGAATTGACTTTCGGCGGCTGGAGAAGATCAAGTCCAGATTCTCCTTACTTAGGAGACTAAGCAAGTCAGCTTTTATATCTTTGATGGTAGGAGGGAAGGAAGATGTCCACTGCTTGAGAATTGCTCTCCTCGCAGCCATGTAGCATGTGGACAGCTATGCCTTGTTGTGTTGTATGATTTTGATCTGTGATCTCAGCAAGTCCTGGTGGGAGGGCTCTAGGGCTCCAAAAAGTAGGGGGTAGATTTCCTTGCGAGGGTGTAGCCCAGTGACTGTCCCCACAAAAAGCTCTAGTCCCAAAAGTGTGAAATGAGAGGGCAAGACCATAATAGCCTGTGGAATAGGGATGGCTTGTGGTCGTTGCATAGAGGGCAATTGTGACGATCTGGGAGATCTTTGGATTTAAAATGCCCGGTGCAGGATTATAAATTGTTGTTCTCGCCAGAGCTGATTTGTGACAAATGTACACCTATTATTGCAGCCAGCCAGGATGTATGCTAGTGTCTCCAGGGATTGTAAGTCCTTGTTCCAAAAAATGGAGGAACTGAAGCGGACCGGTTTTGTGAAAAAGGAGTTCAGGGGTTTGTAAAGGTCAGCGATTTTGTGTCAGTGCCGATCCAAGAAGATGTCCAAGAGGGAATATTTAAAGCGCAAGTCTCTAGGTAGACATATATTGACCATGAAGCTTGTATGAGAAGAGGGGAAGGGTTTGCCTGAGGAAACATCAAATAGTTGTGCAAACTTGACCAAACCATGCAAGGCCCATGTGGAGAATGCTGCATGTCGCCGCTCCTGTGGAAATAGAGGGTGGCCGAGAATAGGGAGGTGTCGGGAGAAAAGGGGAGACACTCCCAGTTTCTTCCCGATCTCCCTCCAGGCCACTACTCTGTCCTGAATGAGAAGGTTATGATTCAGGGACATCGATCGATCTAATTCCACAGTGAAGCAAAGCGAATAGACCACACTTGACTGCCACCTGGGATTCCAGCTCGAAGTTAGAGTATCTGGAAGCCTGTGTTGTCCAGTCTAACCCCACTCTCAAAAGACAGAATAGGTTGTATAGGTTGTATGTTGGGTAGTTTGGCACCTCCATCATGTTTGGGTAGGTGGAGTTTTTGGATAGATATTCTAGGTTTGCGACCCCTCCATAGGAACGTGGATAAGGCTTTCTGTCGTCTCTGAAGGTCTTTAAGTTTTAATAGTAGGGGGATCGTCTGGAGAGGGTAGAGGAGTTTTGGGAAACTGACCATTTTAAATAAGTGGCACCTACCGAACAATGAGAGAGGGAGACCCGACTAGCTTCCTAGCTCTGCGGTAATTATGGATAAAACAGGAAGGAAGTTAAGTTGGTAGAGAGAGGAGGGTACTGTGCCTATTTTTATTCCCAAGTATGTGATGTAATTTTTGGTGATTGGAAAGATCGAGTCGGCCGCCCAATAGGAGGGGGGGAGAGGCACTGCGGCTATGGGGTGTGCTGTGTCCGTTGTGAGAGGAAACTCTGTAGTGTCCATATTAGATGAGTGCGTGCCTGGCGGGGAGAGCTCCGGACGGGTGACTGCGAGTGCAACAGAGGAGCCATGCACCACAAATCTGTCCATCTCCCCTGTTCCCGGAGAAGATGTGAAGGTGGCAGAGGGTCGTTTACCATCCACGGGCCCTGTGAAGCCGGATTATTATGCCGCTGTGCCCGGAGCCACTGTTCCTAGCTCCTATTACATGTGGCACCTGAACCAGAAGTTAAAACATAATTTTGGTGTCATGATAAATGGGATGACTAGGATTACCCCCTAATATCTATGACAACACCAGTTGTTAAAAAATTACTGCTGATTTTTTTATTTTTTTTTACAGCTTTTTGCTTTAAAAATATAGGAAATTCAAAATACAATTAAATACAATACAAGACATGTTTGTGCCCAAACATTATGTCTCCCTTCTGTATGATAAGTATTAACAAAGTCATTGCTATATTAATGGACCCATAGCTGAAATGTGAAAATTGTACTGGATGTTAAATGATTAAATATGTTTCTGTAAAATAAAAACTAAATAATAAAAAAGATTTTAAAAAAAAATATATATATATAGATATATATATATCTATATATATCTATATATATATCTATATATATATCTATATATATATATATATATATATATAACATCAGGTTTCAAAAGTATAATCCTAAAAATACAAGAACAAAAATAGTCCCAAAACTATTTCCTTTAGGTTAGTAAGTAAGCCAGGGACATGGTTAAAGACTAAAGGAAGTAAAAATCTAACACTTAGACTTGCTATACTAAGAGAAGCTGATAAAAATAAACAATTTAAGCCAGTTTGAATAAATACAGCAGTAGCATGCTTTTGTGAAGAACATATCACACCCTGGGTGTTAAACACCAAACTGATGTTCAGTAAAAGAAAAAATCTTGCCATGGTAACATCAGTATCTCAGTGCACTTATGGTCCTCAGAGATTTTCCCTACAGCAACATGTAAACACTCTCTCAGCCAGACACCCTTTATTCGTGAAACATTTTCTCTCAGCAGAAAGAATCTCTAATAAAAAACAAAATGGTCATGACTAAAACCAAAAATCTGCTCAATATTTGATATTTTTAAGCTGTCTGTTTTCTTGTTGTTTGTGCTCGGTTTGGTAACTAAGGGATTAATGAAAGCTATTGCAAAATGATGACTCGGTGATACAGTAAAACTGAAAGACATCTCATCCTACATCTAAGTGAAACAAAAGTGCTAATTTACTAAAACCAAACTGTTCACTTTGTAAGACCCCTTTCACACTGGGCACTTTTCAGGCGTTTTAGTGCTAAAAATAGCGCCTGAAAAGCGCCTCTCATGCCTCCCCAGTTTTAAAGCCCGAGTGCTTTCACACTGGGGCGGTGTGCTTGCAGGACGGGAAAAACAGTCGTGCAAGCAGCATTTTTAGGGCGGTGTGGGAACGGTGTATTCGCCGCTCCCTATATGCCCTGACCATTCATTGAATGGGCAGCACTGCCGAAGTGCCTGCAAAGTTGCTCCGGCAGCGCCGCAACACGGGCGCTTTTAACCCTTTCTTCGGCCGCTAGCGGGGAGTTAAAAGTGCCCCGCTATCGGCCGAAAATCGCTGCTAAAACGGTGGTAAAGCGCCGCTAAAACTTTACCGCTAATGCACCCCCGCTCCAGTGTGAAAGTGGCCTAAGGGAAGATGCACCACGTTTCCTCAGAGTTTAGTAAAATGAGATAAAAATGTGCAAGCAAAGATTCCATCTTTTTATTTTTCGCTGTACATGGTATTCTTTCTAAAGTAAAATTTTACCACCTCCTCTTAAACAAAAAATGTTTTTGCCTTTTTTTATAAATATGTGTTCTTATATCCAGTCAGCAGGTGTGCTCTACTGCCTGATGATAAATGAAGTTGCTTACAAAGCCCGGCTCCAGATAAACTATGGGCACACAAATAAATAAGTCAGGGTAATGATTCCTCTCTCTTTTCTCTCTTCAAAGTTTCTGACAGACAATGGGAACTGCTACAGCTACTGCTGTTATGTCTCTTACATAAGCCACCTTGCTCTGGGAATCTTTTGCCATGTATTAAAGTGGTTCTAAAGGTATATTTTTTTTATTTTTTACCTTAGTGCATTCTATGCATTCATTTAAAAAAACCTTTTGCAAGGAGCACCCCCCCCCCCAAAAAAAAAGAATTACCTAAGTCCGATCTCGATCCAGAAATATGCACGAGAGTGGCGACTCGCTGTCAATCACTGCCATTGAGGAAGGACTGGGGGTGGGGCTGAGCCGCTCTCTGTGTGTCAATGGACACAGAGACCAGGCTCCGGAGCGAGCATGCATGAGTACCCTCATAGCCAGCGGCTGGCTGTGGGGGCACTCGGCAGGGGTGAGGAGCCAGGAGCGATGGCGAATGATCCCAGAAGTGGAGGTGGGGCTGCTCTGTGCAAAACCATTGCACAGAGCAGGTAAGTATAATATGATCGTTATTAAAAAAAATGTTACATTTAGAATCACATTAACCACTTAAGGACCGGGCCTATTTTTCAAACTTGTTGTTTACAAGTTAAAATCAGTTTTTATTGCTAGAAAATTACTCAGAACCCCAAACATTATATATATATTTTTTCTAACACCCTAGAGAATAAAATGGCGTATTTGCACAGCGGTCCTACAAGCGCACTTTTTTTTGGAAAAAATGCACTTTTTTGAATTAATAAATAAGACAACGTTAAAGTTAGCCCAATTTTTTTTTATATTGTGAAAGATAATGTTACGCCAAGTAAATTGATTCCTAACATGTCACACTTCAAAATTGCGCCCGCTCGTGAAATGGCGACAAACTTTTATCCTTATAAATCTCCATGTGCGACGTTTAAACATTTCTACAGGCTGCATCTTTTGAGTTACAGAGAAAGTCTTGGGCTAGAATTATTGCTCTCGCTCTAACGATCATGGTGATACCTCACATGTGTGGTTTTAACACCGTTTTCATATGCGGGCACTACTCACGTATGAGTTCGCTTCTGCACGCGAGCGTGTCAGGAAGGGGCACGTTAAAAATTATTTAAATTTTTTTCCTATTTTATTTTACTTTTTATTTTTTATTTTTACACTGTTCTTTAAAAAAAATGTGTCACTTTTATTCCTATTACAAGGAATGTAAACATCCTTTGTAATAGAAAAAAAGCATGACAGGACCTCTTGAATATGAGGTCTGGGGTCAAAAAGACCTCAGATCTCATATTTACACTAAAATGCAATTAACAAAAAAATGTTGTTTAAAAAAAAAAAAAATGTCCCTTTAAGAGCTAGAGGGCGGAAGTGACGTTTTGACTCCGTGACAAAACAACATCTTTAAATGCTTGTTGTTACATTTATATTTCTTGTTATATTTTCTTTATCTGTATCTGTCATTACTTTTAATAAATGTTATACTTAAGTACTTAAGTATTTGTGTGATCTCTCTTTGCACATATCAAATACAACCCCAAACACGTAATCTATCCCGTGACCGTAATACAACAACATATTCATCCAACTCTAAAAAAAAAAACAACAGTTTAAATATCAATGCACTTTTATGAAAAAAAAAATGGAAATTTCAGAATGACTGAAAGTGTCACTGGTAATGCTAATAAACTGGACAAGAAATGCTATATGGGAATTAAATGAACAGCACACAAGCTTAGGATGAAAAAGTCCAGCTATAATTTCTTTTGTGCTCAGGCCCCAAATCTTATGCAATTTTTAGCTTCACTTAAATATTCTCTACAGGAGAGTAAAAGATTGACGGCTTACTATGTCATTGCTGAATTCTCGTGACTGAATCTTGATAGCCTGCAATGAATTTGAAAAAGAGCTTGCCGGCAAGGAATAGATAAGGTGGGAAGTGGAAGCTTATACATAACACATTCCACAGCAGCTCCGCTTGCCCTGCACCTCTAATCTTTTATCATGCTGTCAGTCACACTTGCATTAGTCCTTAGAGAGCTCCTCCTTCTTAACACCAGGCAAACAAATAATTCATTACTGCACAGTTGCACTAGCAGTGGCAAACCCACTCTTCTGTCCAAGTATATTATTTGCAGTAATTTTTTTAATGCATATAGTACATTCTTAATTGTGGCTAGTAAGATGTCACAGCTTATGCCGCGTACACACGATCGGAAATTCCGCCAGCAAAAGTCCGATGTGAGCTTTTGGTCGGAAATTCTGACCGTGTGTATGCTCCATCGGACTTTCCGCCAGCAAATGATTAAGAGCAGGTTCTCTATTTTTCCATCGGAAAAAGTTCCTATCGGAAATTCTGTTCGTCTGTATGCAGTTCCAACGCACAAAAAAAAACACGCATGCTCAGAATCAAGTACGAGATGGAAGCGCTCGGTCTGGTAAAACGAGATAAACACGAGATTAGCAGAAGGAGCCCAAAGGGTGGCGCGCTTCGTATGGAACTTCCCTTTGCTAGTGCCATCGTACGTGTTGTACGTCACCGCGTTCTTGACGGTCGAACGTTCAGAGAACTCTTGTGTGACCGTGTGTATGCAAGCCAAGCTTGAGCGGAATTCCGTTGGAAAAACTATCCAAGGTTTTTTCGTTGAAAATTCCGATCGTGTGTACGCGGCATAAGTCTATACCATAGCTAAGTATATACCTGGACAGCTGCAGCCAACCAAGCTTGTCAGGTGTGCATGACCCTCTTCCCAATGTCAGACACAATTGCACTATTGCAATGATGTGGTAAGTGGTAAGAAATAATGGTTAGAAATCTGGATCATACAACATTTGAAGGGCATGAGCCCTTGGTGCATAGTGACATCACAACTGACGCCTCACGTACATCACAACTGCAGAAAATGGATCTGGCTTCTATTGGTAAAGGAAGTGCAAAGAATTCATTTATTTACATACTTATTTTTGGCGAAACATGGCTTATGGAACTATAGTATAAAAGTTCAACTGCTCTGTATGACCCCAGTGGTTCTATTTTTTACTTTCTGTTACAGACATTATAAGGATAAAAGCAAGCAAGTTTTACTACTCCTACTGCAAACTCTTATGGGGCGTACACACGATCGGACTTTGTTCGGACATTCCGACAACAAAATCCTAGGATTTTTTCCGACGGATGTTGGCTCAAACTTGTCTTGCATACACACGGTCACACAAAGTTGTCGGAAAATCCGATCATTCTGAACGCGGTGACGTAAAACATGTACGTCGGGACTATAAATGGGGCAGTGGCCAATAGCTTTCATCTCTTTATTTATTCTGAGCATGCATGGCACTTTGTCCGTCGGATTTGTGTACACACGATCGGAATTTCCGACAACGGATTTTGTTGTCGGAAAATTTTATATCCTGCTCTCAAACTTTGTACGTCGGAAAATCCGATGGAAAATGTGTGATGGAGCCTACACACGGTCGGAATTTCCGACAACAAGGTCCTATCACACATTTTCCGTCGGAAAATCTGACCGTGTGTACGGGGCATTACTGTGATGCAAAATAAACTGAAAATGTAGTAGCAAGGGTTAAAATCTCTTGCAATGGCCAAGTCAGGAGTTAGGAAACTTTCAGACAGGCAGAGGATGAAATTAGGGGGTTACAACTGCTGGCATCTATCCCAAAAGTATGCTAAAGCAGAACTTTAGCCAACTATACCATAACAAAAATTAAAAGCCCATTGAAGAATCAAACAAATATAAAAGAAAAACAGTTTTTGCGGCAATATTCAGCTTCGATCAAATGAATTCTGACACAGTATATTTTTCTGCCACTACATGTCCTCAGATTGCCAGCATCATAAGCCACTACCTCTGAGCTCAGGTCTGCATCGGCCTGCCCCACCCTATGACAGGCTAATGAAATGAAATAAGAATCAGAACAGTGATGAGCTCATCTCTCTGTCACTCTGCTTTCTCCTTCAATTAGCATGCGTGTGATAACTGTTTGGCTCTTTACAATACGTCTCCCTCTCACACTACTTTCCTGCTGATATCAGGTCCAATTCGGGTCTTGCATTTAAAAATACATGTGATGTATTACTGTTTACAGAGCTGCATTAATTTTTGTCTTTTATATCTGCTTAGAGTTCAGCATTATAAAAAAAAATTATAGCTGTGATATCATTAAAGCAGAGCTCCACCCAAAAGGGCAACTTCTGCTTTGAGACCTCCTTCCCTCCTCTGCCCCAAATGGCACTTTTTTTTTGGGGGGGGGGGGGGTTACCTGGTTTTGACATGTACACGCTTCAACTTCCACTCGGATCGCCTAAGCAATCCAAGCGGAAGTTCTCCTCTCCCCCTTCCTCCCCACAGTCATCTGGGGCACATCACAGGTCTCAGAAGACTGCAGAACCATGCAGGTTCATGTGCAGTGGGCACCTGGCCGTGAAGCCGCAAGCTGTCATAGCCGAGTGCCCACAGTTGAGATGCTGGTGCTGGGGATAGAAGGAGGGGACGGCTTGGGTAAGCATATTTCTGGATCTTGGGACAGGTGAGTGTCTGTTTATTAAAAGTCAGCAGCTACAGTTTTTGTAGCTGCTGACTTTTAATAAACACAAAAATGACCGGAGCACCGCTTTAAAGTGGTGTTCCGGCCGAAATTATACTTTTTAAATAAATATACCCCTATAATACACAAGCTTCATGTATTCTAGTAAAGTTAGTCTGTAAACTAAGGTCTGTTTTGTTAGTTTATAGCATTAGTTTGTTATTTTATAAACTTACAGCAGGCTGTGGCCATCTTAAGTGTGGGCATCTGAAGCCAGACTGTATTTCTTCCTGGATCTCATCCTTGCAGATCTCGCACATGCTCAGTGCAGCACAAGCAGTGTAATAGGTTTCAGGTCAGGTTTCCATAGCAACGGCAGTGTCAGAGGAAGTTGCCGCCCCTTCCCAGAAGGCACTGCAAACAGGAAATGATGCGATGGGCCACGGCCAGGGAGGAGGAAGTGAAATATGAATACAGCAGATATACAGTAGGTGCTGAGCAAAAAAATTAAAAAATATCCAATTCGTTGTGCACAGTTTAGTGAGGGATGCTGAAGAGTTGTAAAAGTGGATGGAACTCCACTTTAGGAGCCTAAACGCCACAGCGTTTACCAAAGAATTTATAGAGATAGCAGAGAATGCCCAGCTGGTTACCGTAAGGTTAGAAAAGTGTATGTCTGTGGCTCCTGACCAATTCTGCAATCACTCTCTGACTGCTCAGATTCTCAGCATAATTATTAAATTATTTGACCAATCGCTTCTATTTTCCCCAATATAAACAAACTAGCTATGCCATCTTCCTGTTCTCCTCCCTACAGGGCCAGTGCTACCACTAGGCAAACTAAGCAGCTGCCTAGGGCCCACTTCTGCCTAGGGCGCAGCAGGGGGACTCTGGGGACCCTGATGTAAGGGGGCTATGGGGACCCTGATGTAAGGGGGGGGTTTAGGATTTTAATGTAAGGGAAGACTTTGGAGATTCTAATGAAAGTGGTGTCTCTGTTGTAAGGGTGAACTCTGGGGACCCTGATGTATGGGGGGAACTCTGAGGACCCTAATTTAAGAAGAGGGGACTCTTGGGACCCTGATGTAAGGGGGGGACTTTAGGGACCCTAATGAAAGGGGTGAAAAGGGGTCAGACCCGGGGGGGGGGGGGCCAGGCAAAAGCCTGTGTAAGTGGCCCAAAATTTCTGAAAATATCTCCAGAGGTATCCAGCCAATGAGGTGCCATGCAAGCCGTGGTGCATGCAACAACACTTCCTCCCAGCTCCCCAGTCAGTCTGCACACAGTCTGCACACTGTGTAAGTGGCCCAAAACTTCTGATGGCTGCTCTGTTCCCCACAAACTGTGCCGACGTTCCTCAAACCGCGGCAGAATTGAATAATGTTAGCTGGAGACAATGCTGTCTCCTGAAAACCTCAGCCAATCCATGAAGAAGAGGTATCCAGCCAATGAGGTGCCATGCAAGCCGTGCTGCATGTAACATCACTTCCTTCCAGCTCCCCAGTCAGTCTACACATGGAGCCAACAATGGCAAGGAGGGGAGAAAGCATTCCTGTATAGGCTGCATTAGGAGCCTTTATTTGTTTTTGGGAGGGTGGGGTTGCTAGTAGCTGTTCTGGGTGCAAAAATATCTATCAACGGCCCTGCACTCCCTACACCAAAAGCCATAAAACCATGGTTATAGATGGAGCGATCATTGACAAAACAAATGGCACATGCCTGCATGTCCAATAGGCCTCTCTGTCCATGGGTTGGACAGACAAAGCACTGGCAGCCTAAGTGCCTGTCAATCCATTCTAAGTTCCTTAGTTGCTGTCTTCAGATTTTTTTTCCTCTGTTTTAGAAAGGTCAGTAGTTGGCAGGTAGTGTTACTTATTTATAACAAGATAAGTATCTGCAGTTCTATATATAATTGAGCAGGTTATCTCCCTTTATGCAAGGTGATTGGAAACCAACTGCATTGCAGACCTAACTGTTAAAATGTTCATAATCACCAGTGTGATTTATGAAGTCTATTTAATTTATATCCCAAGATCACTGTTTCCTTCACAGTGTGGTGCTGTATGTGAAAAGGATAAAGGAGGGAAGTTTCCCTGACATGAAAGGCAAGGTACTACTGCAAAGGAAGAACCAAACCTTTGACTCATCTTACGCAGTTGAATAGGCACACTTCTGCTAGTACAGTACATTTCTTAGACAATATTATACATTCTATAGCCATGCAGGGATCTAAAATAAGAAGACATTACGGCACAAGTTGAAGCATAGTGGTACTCATTTCCTTGACAAATGTAAAGCAGTAATAACATATCTTTTCATTTAAAGTAGCACTCCAGACTCAGTATAAATCAATTACACGGAAAACAGATTAATTAAATTAGATACAAAATGTATTGCTGGTAATCACAAACAAAAGGTCTTGAAACCTGTACACGGAAATATGGTAAGTGATATTAAACTGAAAAAAGAAAAGTGTGTGAGTGTGGCGCTGGCCCAAAGTTGCAGAAGAAATGTCTGCATATATACAGTTTTATCAAAAGTGTCACGTGTGTATTCCTTTAAGTGAAATATGTATGCCAGTTATTACCACTCCTGTGGGTTAAAGTGACTGGTGATTTAAACATGAGAAGCATAATGAGTGCAATAAATCGCATCCAAGGTGTCTAGTGCTATATTCCCTCAAAAGGAAAAAACAGTATTAACCACTGCTAAGAGCATGAAGCGGTCTGTGTCTAAACACTAGAAAACACAAAGTTGCAATAAATACATCACACTTCTGGTTCTTCCTCCGGTGTTCTCGTCCAGCATCTCCTCCACGGCGTCTTCTTCCCTTCTTCTCCTCTGGCCGCTCCGCACCCATGGCATGGGGGGAGGCTCCCGCTCTTCTCTTTATCTTCTTCTCTTTTTCATCTTCTTCTCTTCTTCGTCTTCTTCTCTTCTTCATCTTCTTCTCCGGGCCGCTCCGCACCCATGATGGCATGGAGGGAGGCTCCCGCTGTGTGACGTTTCTCCTCTTCTGACGGTTCTTAAATAACGGGGGGCGGAGAAGAAGATAGAAGACGCCGCGGAGGAGATGCTGGACGAGAACACCGGAGGAAGACCCAGAAGAGCCAGAAGAACCAGAAGAAGAAGAAGATGAAGATAGAAGAAAGAAGAAGCATTTAAATAAAGGAATTGTCAAAAACTGTCTCTTGTCATTTTTAACATTTTTGACACTTTTTTAGTGAAATGGTAGGGGTACTTTTGTACCCCCTTACCATTTCACACAGCGGGGAGGGCCGGGATCTGGGGGTCCCCTTGTGAAAGGGGGCTTCCAGATTCTGATAAGCCCCCCCGCGCGCAGACCCCCACAACCACCGGCCAGGGTTGTGGGGATGAGGCCCTTGTCCTCATCAACATGGTGACAAGGTGTTTTGGGGGGCTACCCCAAAGCACCCACCCAATGTTGAGGGCATGTGGCCTGGTACGGTTCAGAAGGGGGGGGCGCTCTCTCGTCCCCCCCTCTTTTCCTGCGGCCTGCCAGGTTGCGTGCTCAGATAAGGGTCTGGTATGGAATTTAGGGGGACCCCCCACGTCATTTTTTTTTAAATTTTGGCCGGAGTTCCCCTTAATATCCATACCAGACCTGAAGGGCCTGGTATGGAATTTAGGGGGACCCCCACATCATTTTTTTTTTAAATTTTGGTTTGGGGTTCCCCTGAGGGGAATTCCCATGTCGTTTTTATCAATGAACTTCTATGTGTATTGTCGGACCGGCAATGCATTAATAGCCGCGAGTAGTTTTAAATGACTTTTTTTCCTTTGAAATGTCATTTTGCTGTCAGACTGTTCTAAACACGGGAAACATGCGCCCCTTTACAGGCATACTATAGACACCCCCCAGCTACGAAATTTAAAGGGATATTACACTTTTATTGTTTCACTTTAAGCATTATTAAAATCACTGCTTCCGAAAAAACGGCCGTTTTTAAAACTTTTTTTTGCATTAATCCATGTCCCCTGGGGCAGGACCCAGGTCCCCAAACACTTTTTATGACAATAACTTGCATATAAGCCTTTAAAATTAGCACTTTTGATTTCTCCCATAGACTTTTAAAGGGTGTTCCGTGGCATTCGAATTTGCCGCGAACACCCCAAATTGTTCACTGTTCGGCGAACTTGCGAACAGCCGATGTTCGAGTCGAACATGAGTTCGACTCGAACTCGAAGCTCATCCCCAATTGCACCTAACCAATCATTAGATGTGATGTCAACATCTTATTTTTTTTTCTTATTGTTTATTGCAGGTACCTATATAGTGCCGTCAATTTATGCAGCGCTTTACATATATATTGTAGATTCTTTTTAGTCTTTTTTCCCTCTGTTTTCGCAGGCTTTTTTCATTTGTTGATCAATCTAATAAGCCTAATATGTTGCACTGAGAATTTCTCACTGTGTTGCAGTACCCCACCCCCATCAACCTACATCCAACTACAATGCTGTTATTAGCTGCTGAAGTTCAAATAGTTGGGAGAACAGCAATTATCAGATAATTCAGACTTATGCTTAGTTTTCCAATAACCAGATGAACAGTATAGTGACACTATCAGCACCAGGATCAGTCCTACATTTTTACTTCCCTCACATATTGGTAAATTAGTTGGCTTCCCCCCATTAAAATTAGCCTGTTGTGTAACTATGTGTAACTATGGTGAGAACCTTTGAATGAGAACCTTGGGGGCAGTAACTTAATATATTTTGAATACAGAAGAATATATAAACAATATATATATATATATATATATATATATATATATATATATATATATATATATACGGTATCTCACAAAAGTGAGTACACCCTTCTTTTTGTAAATACTTTATTATATCTTTTCATGTGACAACACTGAAGAAATCACACTTTAATACAAAAGTAAAGTGTACCTTCCAACAAGACAATGACCCTAGCTAAAATAACGAAGGATTGGCTTCACAACAACTCGGTGACTGTTCTTGAATGGCCCAGCCAGAGCCCTGACTTAAACCCAATTGAGCATCTCTGGAGAGACCTAAAAATGGCTGTCCATCAACGTTTACCATCCAACCTGACAGAACTGGAGGGGATCTGCAAGGAGGAATGACAGAGGATCCCCAAATCCAGGTGTGAAAAACTTGTTGCATCTTTCCCAAAAAGACTCATGGCTGTATTAGATCAAAAGGGTGCTTTTACAAAATACTGAGCAAAGGGTCTGAATACTTAGGACCATGTGATATTTCAGTTTTTCTTTTTTAGTAAATCTGCAAAAATGTCAACAATTCTGTGTTTTTCTGTCAATATGGGGTGCTGTGTGTACATTAATGAGGAAAAAAAAATGAACTTAAATGATTTTAGCAAATGGCTGCAATATAACAAAGAGTGAAAAATGTGTGTGTGTGTATATTTTTTATTGTGGGATCTAACGTAGTTAGAAAGGGAAGGGTGCTAAGATAGGGTAGCATGTATACTCCTAAACACTATGTACATTATTGCACGGTATGATAGGGTTATTATGAAAATGAACTTAACTCTGAGGAGTGCAGGAAATGCCCATGAACTACAAGGGCTAGTTGTCCTCACTTCCCCCATTGCCAGCACTCTTTTTTTTTCCCTTTGATGATCCAAGTTGTGAGTGAGCCCCTTCCTTACTCATGTACAATGCAGGTCTTATTTGTCCTACATTGATTGTGATGATGCCCACTGGCTGGAGCCCTTTAGAGAAGAGGCAGCAGGGGACCAGTCACACGGCTTTGAAGATTCGATCCTTGCATTGTCGGGCAGACCAAACTACCAGGGTATTTTCTGGTGCTCAGGGTTGGCTTTTAAAAAGGCTATAATACTCACTTTCAACTAGAAAGTTACTTCTTTTTCACCATAAGATGTCCTCAGTATTGCAAGTTGAATGATGCTCAGCATCACCCAACAGGAAAGACTGTCCTCATGAGGAAGTGTCACCATGGTACCCTTCATTTACAGTTTTTGAAGAAAACAACGCTGACCTCACCATATTAGTCAATCATTAGTCTTTGTTTTTCCCATCAGCACCGCTCTCTACATCATCCAGGACCACCCATGGCTGGGAGAAGAACAGAGGAAGATGATCCTTCTTGTTATGTGACCAGCCTGAAGACTTTGAAAAACGGTAAGAATAAAAAGCAAAATATATAGCATGGGTGGGAGGGAGCACTGAAGGGTGGCTGGCTAAATCTGGAGATGGAACTAAAATGTGCTAATGTTGTTCTGTTAGACTTTACATATACTTTAACAGACTGTAAAACGTATAGTGCAGGATAGTGCAGTTTGCCATAGCCCTTTAAGAGGTGTACCGGCTGATGTACTTGTGGTGTGTCATGCGCTTTTATGGAATTTCCAATAAATGGACTTTCGCTACATTGGTGTGCAGCCATTTTCTTTACATACAGCAGTGGTCTTAACACCCAAGTCCTAAGTATGCTCAAAAACCATCACAGAACAATCATATTTTTTTCTTAACATGTCATGACTTGACTGGCTGATAGCGTAAGAGTTATGGAAATAATTATATTTTGACTTCTTAAAGCCCTTCAATAACCCTAGAGTTCCTGTTAGACTTTCTGTAAAATACCAGGTAAAGAATGGAAATATTTGCATAATAGAGCTGACTGATTTCCTTTCTGTTAAGTTTCTTATTAATAAAACTGTTCTAATGCCTAAAGAATTGTATTGTATATGTGTGTGATGTTCTGCACCTAAAAACTCTCTATCGGGTTGATTTACTAAAAGAGTATAGGCTGTTTACTTAGCAAAGTAAATTTTCTCTTACTATTAAAATAATAATAATTACTATTATTTAGAATATAAATAGCATCAACAGTTTGCACAACACATATAATATACAGGGAGACAGTCTAGTTATTATACAAATCAAGCAAAGAGGTTAAAGTGTATGTAAACCCGATTCATGAAATTTGAGCTGGGCACATATATCTGCAGTTGTTTTCTTATCTCTCTTCAAAGCACTAAGTCCCGTGGCTTTTTCATGCTCTGTTCTTCTGTTATCAGCATGATAAGTTCTGAAAAATTCTCTGAAACATGAGATAAAACTAGCCTGAAATTTGTGTTGTGGGAGGTTGCTATAAATAGATTAGCAGAGAGCTTGATTTGTCAGAGCAGAGCTGTGAGAGTCTATGCCTACGTGGCGGGGGGGGTGCCTTTCCTCCAATCACCTGTCTTGGCTGTATGCCCAGACTTCACACTCAGTGCTGAACATGAAGAGAAAATCTGTAACAGGATGTGCACTTTCTAAAGAATATAAAAAGGGAAAGACAGCAGATATATATGTAAAACTTATGTAGGGAGAGTTGTTTCATCTCTTTGTATCATTTGAGCCTGTTCACTTCACTCGGTATATGTGAGGATTTACATCCACTTTAAGAGGGCCCTGATTGTGGGAGCTTACAGTCTAAAAGAGACTGGCAAGCGATTATTGGAGGTAATAACTGTGAGGGGATGAGTTGATGGAAACAGTAAAGGTTCAGCTGTTAGGCTGAGGTGGGATAGACCTCCATGAAGAGATGAGTTTTCAGGGATTGCCTAAATGCGAACAAAGTAAAAGATGGGTAGATAGATTGAGATAGGAAGGTGAACATGATAGGAAGAGTTGAGGAAGCTAGACAGCAGGTGGTCTTGGAAAGAGTGGAAAGGATGATTTGCGTGATATTTTGAGGAAAGCTTGTTGATGTAGTTTAGGGCAGTGTTGTGGATGACTTAGTATGTCGTTGTTAGTATTCTGAATATTATTCACTGGGCAAGTAGAAGACAGAGACTGGAAGAGGGGAGGCGGATACTGAGTGGTTCGTAGGGTGGATCGGTCTGTCAGCAGCATTTATAACAGCCTGGAAAGGGATCCATGTGTAGAGGTAGGCCAGTGTGGTGGGAGTTGCAATTGTCAAGGTAAGAGACAACAAGGGAATGAATGTGGAATGTGACGTGGGCAAGATTTGGACAATGATTGGATGTGAGGTTGAAAGGGCAGGTCAGAGTCCAGGATTACATCTAGCACCCTAACATGAGAGAAGAGACTGATGATTGTGTTTTTGATCTTGATAGAAAAGGCAGGCGAGGAAGTGGAGGAGTTCTAGTAAGCCTTGTGACATCCAAACGTATATGTCAATTAGTAAATTATTGATATTCAAGGAGAAAGGGGTGACCTGTAGAGTAGAGAGATAGATGTGAGTGTCATCAGTATAGGCTGGGGGGGTCTAGGGAGGCCTTTTAAGTATGGGGGTCACCAGTGCATAGGGGAGAGAGAAAGATGCCAGTTCAGTAAGCATAAGTGCAGCTCGGCACAAATCCCAGAAACTACTACAGTGACTTCCAGCTTCCAGGTGGATTCCACAGGTGTGATACATACATTCTTACATTGGTCCAAGCTGCACCAAAGGAACTATGTAAAAATTGCTATACCTGGAATTCAGCTTGAAGGCTAGGATTATAGCCTTTCAAAAATATAGCCATTCACAAAATATAAGACTTCTTGCTGCTAAGGGGCAAATACTTGACCGTTTTAATATTGGCTTAGAATCCATTAAAGAATCCAAATGTGAGACAATAGTAATGTTAAGTTAGAATGTATTTACTTCAGCAATTATGCAAATGTAATCTATAACTTGCACTCAGAACTTTGCTATGGGGGAACAATCCCATAGACAATGAGTCAGATTTGCCTATATTTAGGCCAAGACGTCAGGGGTGGGGTGGGGTTACGCAGTTGGAGTATTTAAAGTGATTGTAAAGTCTTGTTTTTATTTTAAAATAACAAACATGTTATACTTACCTCCTATGTGCAGTGGGTTTGCACAGGGCAGACCAGATCCGCCTATTCTTGGGTCCCTCTTCGCTGCTCCTGGCCTCTCCCTCCCGTCGCATGCCCCCACAGCAAGCAACTTGCTATGGGGGCACCCGAGCCAAGCTGCAGCTCCTTGTGTCCATTCAGACACAGAGCTGCCATTTGGCCCCACCTCCTCTCTCTACTGATTGGCTAACTGACTTTGATTGACAGCCACGGGAGCCAATGGCACCGCTGCTGTGTTTCAGCCAATCAGGAGGAGAGTCCCAGATAGCCGAAGGACTCGGGATGGGGCTCAGGTAAGTATTAGGGGGTGCTGGGGAAGCTGCTGCGCACAGAAGGCTTTTTATCATAATGCATAGAATGCATTTAGATAAAAAACCTTCTGCCTTTACAACTCCTTTAAGGAGTGGTAAGCTGTATGGGGTAAATTTACTAAAACTGGTGCACTCAATATCTGGCGCAGCTGTGCATTGTAGCTAATCAGTGTCTAACTTTAGCTTGTTCAATTAAGCTTTGACAATAAAAGCTGGAAGCTGATTGGTTTCTTTGAAGAGCTGCACCAGATTTTGCACTCTCCAGTTTTATTAAATAATCCCCTATGCATTATCTTGAACCATGTCTCCCTCTATATCTCATAATGCTATCATTTGACTTACTAGCCAGCATTTTTGAAGAATTTTACAACAAGGAAGATGAGATATTCTATAAAGCGGTGCTTTTTTTCCTAGGGGGATTATGAAAGTTTTATTTAGTTGTAGATACGGTGTCGACAAGAGTATTGAACTGAAAAGTGTTTTAAAATCAAATGCACTCGATCTGAATGCCAGAAGTTGTCATTAAATTCAGTAGGAAGTAATGTTGTTATATTTCATATGAAGTTCAGTGAATAGGAGAGGTTTGTGGTTGTCTCTGGAAGGAAGGCTTTTATTTTTACTTGTTATTCAATGAATGTTTAATATTTCTGACCCTGAAGGAACATGGGGTTTACCCCAATGGGCAAGAGACACGATTAGTGTGAACTAACACCAAATTTTTAGTTACTATTGATTAGCAAAGTGACAATGCCAGGCAGGATCCTCCAACAAACATTTACAAGTAGACACATAAGGTAAACATTAAGAAGCTTAACATGAAAGCAATTTTAAATGTAAACATTTAAAATGTTTATTCTTGTACGGTAGTCATGCACTATACTTTGGGCACGCCATTTAAATTTCAAATCAGCGTATGCTAAATCAGTGCATCAATACAATCTGAATTTTGATGAATGTATAATTCATTATACATCTCTTAGTAAATTCACATTTACAAAGAGGTGGGTTTCATTAACAGTTTTGTAATTGATCAAACTACAAATCTGCATGCAACATAATTATAAAATCCATTCTAGATCCATTAAGCCCAGTTTCATTTTGAGGTTTGGGAATATCACTAAATATTTTTTCAAGAAAATGTTTGGAAACCACCTTTGAGAATAAACCTTGATTGTTCAGTGCACTTGTATAATATGATTGGTAATTTTGTTCATTGTGAGTTTAATTAAGCTCTATCCGATGTTGGAGATAAGAAGATGATGTTAGAAATGCCTCCCATGTGCCAGCAATACATTTTAGAATACTTTGGCTCATTTATAATCCAATTAGTTCCAATTGATTTTGGCTTTTGCAGTTATGCAACAGAAGAGAACATATAATTAAAACCAAAAAAGTGACAGAAATTTCATACAGCTTAGCTGATGGAAACAACAGTATTTAATAATATGTTAGTTCAAACAAATATAACTAGTCCTTTAAACATACAGTACATACAAGCATACCTTAGAGGGAATCAATATATAGATGTATAAAACAATATAATGCATTCTTAATTATATAATGATCAATTCCCACGTCCATTTTGCCACTGGGGGAAAGGACACAGAGGCCTCCAGTGACAAAACAGAAGGAACAAAAACACAGAAGGAAAAAAAAAGGGTCCCCCGGTAGCAAAACTTTCCAAGCTGCACAGTAGAAAAACACACCACTTTGATCTGAGAGAGTGACTAAGATTCTGCAGTTTTTTCACTGGAAGCAGGCAGTTTCTTTATTGCAGAAGAGATAGAATAGCAGTCTCCGATGCATGTACAGGAGTGACATTATCCCATGCTGGCCAAAGAAGATAGCCGAAAACTGGCACACAGAAGAAGATGCCGGTGCTGGCGAGGAACGGGACCGTTGGAGAAAAAATTAGCATTTTTCAGTTCAACTTGAAGATCTGCATGCCACTGCCTGAGCTGTCTATGCTAACACTATTGCCAGCACTTTTTTTGGCCCACTGTGCTGGAGCGTGGCTCGATCTATATCATCACGTGGATCAGCTGAAGCAACACAGAAATGACACCAGTCCAGATTTATGAATAGCCACAACAATTTTCATTTTTTTTCAGTATATTCCTAAATGTTTCTGTTGTATTTTACCTACATTTTTCTCTTCACTTCACTGACCTTTCCCATTTTTTCACATCTTGGTAGTTGCCTGTTACAAAAGATTATGAATAGCACAGCTCATATCAACCACAGGAAAGTCCCATTCACATCATCTGAGAAATTTGTAAGAAATGTAAACTTTGCTGAAGGTAATTTAAAACGTGTATACAGTGGTGCAGGAATAGGGATTACAGGTGTCACAGCTACAACCCCTCCTTGCTCTAACAGAGAATGCCGGACCAACTTTCCACTTTGTTGCATCACTGTTAGCATGCACCCATCATAGTCAATACCCATGCACATGGCTGCATAGCTGTTTGTTTTTAAGGGTCACAAATGTTTTTATTTCTCTTACTGGCACAAACTGGATCTCTCTTTATAAAGGTTTTCAGTCTACCTCTAAATAGCTAGCAGATAAAGCTCCCTTCCTGCCAAAAATTAAAATCCAGCACTGATGAACTGTCATATCAGTCCTAGTGGTGCAGCCATTGTTTTCCTTTGTTAGCTGGTGGTCTGCATTGTGCCACTCACTTGGCTGTGCAATCTAATTGTCCTAAAGTTGGCACAATGAATCTGGGCAGTTACACATCCAGACCTAATGTTGTTGATGGGTCTGCCCCTTCTACGAGAAGATGCCCACGCAAACCCAACTGATTAGTTAGCAGAGAGGGCTGCTATATAAGTAGTCCAGAAAACTGCAGTCATGATTAGCAGGGGCTGTTTGGGTTGTAACACACTCCTCAAAACGTGCAGTTTTTGAATATTTAGAGTTGCTGCACTTCCTAAAATGATATAAACTTTTGGAAAATAATTAACCAATAAATTGTACTACGCAGAATTTTCTACACATTTTATACTGCTGCCCAGGGCCTAAATCTGTTCTTTTTAAAGGGAGTCTGGGGTTTAGCTTTAGGGATTTTGAGGTTTGCTATTAAATATGTACATAAGGATCTATTATAGGACATCTTTATAGATCTTTCTAACAATGAGCAGAGAATTAACCTCCCTGACGGTATTCCCGAGTGTGGCTCGGGGTGGATTTTCAGGACCAAAAGCAGTAACCCCAGAGCCACACTCGGGATTGCATTGCATGATCCAGGTACAGCAAACCTTGTCCCCAGGATCCTGCGATGTCCTCCCTGCTCTGTGTGCAAGCCGTCCTTCGCTCGATTCATCACAGAGCAGAGCTCCGTTCCTTGCAAGCGTTGCGATGCAAGGGGACTGAGAACTGCGCCAAATTCAAAAAGTAAAAAACACAATACACATACAGTACACTGTAATCTTACAGATTACATTACTGTATTAATTTATTTCACATCCCTTTTGTCCCTAGTGGTTTGTCCAGTGCCCTGCATGCAGTTTTATATTATAAATACTGTTCTCCCTGGCGGTATAATTATTTCAGATTTTAGGTGCTGAAAGTGATACAATTATTTTGCATGGAAATTTGGCGTCTTATATTACAGGCCTGTAATTCTTAGCAATAACACACTTAAATCTGTTCAAACAAGAGTCTAGTAGACATCCCGGGTATGATGAAGTTTGAAACACAAAATCATAAATTATAATATAATAAATAAATATAAATAATTTTAAAAAATTATAATATAATAATAATAAAATAAATTTCCCCACAATTCACTATCGCTCAATTCTGCAAGTGTTCTAATTTACTATCCCTGCTTTCTAGCTGATCTAAAGCCACTTTTGATGTAAAGGGACACTTTTTGGTTGCATTGGACAATCTCAAGTTTCCAGATAGAAGGAACAGTATATATAATATAAAACTGCATGCAGGGCACTGGACAAAGCACTGGGTACAAAAGGGATGTGAAATAATTTCATACAGTACTGTAATCTGTAAGATTACAGTACTGTATGTGTTTTGATTTTTACATTTTTTTAATTTGCCGTCAGGCTCCGCCCCCGTGCGTCACGACTCTCGCAGGGAATGGAACCTGGCACAGAGAGGCTTCGGGAGGAGGACAGAGCCCGCAGATACCGCGGGGGGGACATTGCAGGATCCTGGGGACAAGGTAAGTAACACCGCACCAGGATCCTGAGATGTAATCCCGAGTGTGGCTCGGGGTTACCGCTAATGGTGCTGAAATTTAACCTCGAGCCACACTCGGGAAAACCGTCAGGGAGGCTACAACAGTACTTTGCCTGCGGTATTGCCGCGCTGCCTATTGATTTCAATAGGCAGGAGCGATGAACGAGCGGTATACACACCGCTCCTTCACCGCTCCAAAGATGCTGCTAGCAGGACTTTTTTTACCATCCTTCCAGCGCACCGCTCCAATGTGAAAGCCCTCAGGCTTTCACACTAAAGAGACAGGAGCGGCTCTTTCAGGGCACTTTGCAGGCGCTATTTTTAGCGCTGTAGCATCTGCAAAGCACCCCAGTGTGAAAGGGGTCTAAAGGTAGCTCTGTATCACTGATGATCATTGGACACAGCTTGAATCTCAGTCCAATCAATCCAATGCAAAAAGCATACAACTAAATGGCACTGGTATATCTTTCTTAAAGTGAACCTGTGGTAAGGTTCCACAAAGCAATTTTTGATACAATCCTCAAATTTTCTATGTTATTAGTGACTTTTGTAAATGCTCATATTTTCATATGGCAAGGCACTCCCATCCATACACATGTGGTAGTGCTTAGGCATGGCTGTAGATCACTTAGTCACCTGTCTGGCTTAATGACAGTTTTCTTATAGGTGGGGATTTTAAAATGTCTTGAGGACTTCCTTACATGTTTCTTAGTGTCAGAAAATATACTTTATAAACAGCAGATGTCTGATAAGAACAAGCATCCTAATAGTTGTAAAATTGTAAATTTTATTATGATAAACATTCTGCAATGTAATAAAAAAAGATTGAATCCAATCATTAGACTCAGCTAATAAAATGTGCATTGCAAAGTTGCGTAGGTCTAACAAATATTGTCAATAATCTCTTCCCGTAGCTTATAAATTGCTAGTAAAAACAATAAACTGCAAATTATATGATTTTATATCCTTTAAGAAAAATCCACCATAATCTTCTTCATAGTAGAAAGAGTTGCAGCACTGGCTAAAATTAATCTTTCCCTCCAACAAAGCAATCCCAGGATAATACTGATAGGATAAAATCTGTCTACAAGCACAAAATGAAAAACATAGCCAAAGCTTAAAATATGATTATTACAAAGATTAGTCAACAAAATATTTCTGTCTCGCAAAACAGACAACAAAAAAAAGAAGCTAAATTTCTACTGTCCCAAATATTAACTAAAAATGAGCCAAATTACGTAAACCGCCAATGTGAAAGTAGGAGTTTTATTAGTCAAAACAAGTCAAAGCAGGCCATAAATCAATGTTGGGATCTATTATCTCATACATAGAGGAATTAAGCCTGAATTCTAGGCAGACATAAAAGACAGAAATGTATTTCCCCCTGAATGTAACACCACATGCACACTGAGTTACTCTGTTGAAAGTATGTAACCCCTATGCATTGTCATTGTTGTGTTGTGTATGGATTTATGGAAGTATTATACTAATTGTGCTCCTTTCCTACCTACATTAGGGTTTGACAAAGCATCAGATATTGTGAAATGCATTGGTTACTTCTACAGTTTTCCTCCAAATATCACCCTGTCTATGTATCAATTTGTGATGAATAATTATGGATATATAAATACATTAAATGTACATTCTCAATAGGGATTAGCAGGAATTAATGCTTTTTTCAGGGATAGGAATGGTATTTTTTATATTTTATATGTATATGCGCCCTGCTCGCTCCCAGCACAGTCACACTGGTGGGGACAGGAAAGCTCCCGATGCACACTTGACAGTCAATCACAGTGATCACATGACCTCAATGCCCAATTTGCCTACTGGCAGCTAAAAGTTTTTAAAGGTCTTGTAGCAGGCGGTGGGAAGAGGTTAACCTATGGATCAATAACGTTTTTGAAAATGTTATATTGAGGTAACATATTCTCTTTTTGTTCTTGGGTTTATGTTGAGCACCTTTAAAGTCCATTTTTTTGTTTCCCATGCTGTTTCATTTGTACAATTGGGACGTGGTGCTTAATACATTGGGTTGTGTTCCTCATATGCTGTTTCTAGGCCCTGGAAAAAACAAACTTGTTTCTAATTAAGCATCAGAGGGATATGGTACTATGTATATGTGGATCTCTGTGTGCAGAATGTTTCATTGATTAGTAATTTGTTATTTTATTATTATTGTTTTTATTATTTCAACCAACTTTTCAGAATAATGTTGGCATGTACATTCCATGCTGCATAGAAACAGAGGGCACAAAGACCAGATCATTTGCATTGCAAACTAGGACTACACCATGCACACTGTAAATCAGTGAACAGTTAGCTAACCTAACAATCTAATGGTTTATGCTTGCTATTGTTCATTTTTTGGGAAAATCAGTCCACAGACTGTAATCTCTAACATATGGCAAAATAAGCTGACCTACTTTTTGTTTCATTAGCCTCAAGTGTTTGATGCCTGCATAGTTCTACTAGTAGTCAAATGCAAGGTAATTGGCAATGTGTAGGAACTCCAAAATGGCACATAATATGAAACTTTGATATTGTTTAGGCTTTCTGTGAAAAATGTGTTCTACAGTTTAGCAGGTCTGAAACTGGCAAAAAAAAATTTGTCTACCCATGTTTTGCATACTCCCATACTCCCTCCATAATCCCTAGCTTTGTTAGTATCCATTAAGGATAATCTTGTGTTTGTTCCAAGCGGATTCAGGTCTGAACCTGGAAATCAGCTGTCATTTCTGGACCAATGAGGTGCAAACGAGGGATTCCCCACCCACAGTTGATGTACAGAAAGGGGCAGGGATGCTTGTGATATCTGTGACCTAATATGGCCACGTGGAGTCTCTCACGTGACTTTTTAAGAGGTTACAATTTTGCAATTTAATACCTGGTGGTGAGGAGATTAGGACCCCTTTCACACTGAGGCAGTTTTCAGGCGTTTTAGCGCTAGAAATAGTGCCTGTAAAGCGCCTGAATACTGCCTCCCATTCATTATAATGGGTGCTTTCACACCCAGGAGGTGCGCTTGCAGGACGTTCATAAAAAAGTCCTGCAAGCAGCATCTTTGGGGTTTGGAAGCAGTGCATACAGCGCTCCCAAAACGCCCCTGCCCATTGCAATGAATGGGCAGCGCTTCCAAAGCGCCTGAAAAACGATTTGAAAGCAACGCAACACGTGAGTTTTTAAGCATTTTTTGGGGGGTTAAAAGCACCCCGCTGGCGGCTGAAAAGCAGAGAAACAGCGGTAAACTGCCGCTAAAACGAGCGGCACTTTATCGCTAACGGCCGGTGCTTTCAGTGTGAAACCACACTAAAGCTGAAGTTTATTTTTTTTTTCTTGGTTATAGGTTCAGGAATATTATTTACCTCTAGCGTATCCTGTCAATTAATCCAAGTCTCTCCTATTCACAGAATGTGTTGCATTCTGTAAAAACAATGACAACAGATGTTTTTGAATTGAGAAGAGGACAGAAAGGAGTTGCCAGACAGCAGGACTTCTTCAATGTACTGCTACTGTTAGAGCTTAGGAAGTTAACACCTACAGCACCAGAAGTTCATTGCTATGAATAGGACCTGTTATCACTGCAGGGAACATTTCTACACTAAGGTGCAATCAGCAGGTTTAAGGGATACATTTCATTTGAGGTGACTAATGTTACTAAGCCTATATCCCAAAAAGTTGTTTTAACTGCTTCCCACCCAGCCACTGCACAATAGCGGCCAGCTGGGAGCTTCGCCGTTCTAAATAAATGTACCAGTACGTGCCTTCAGAACATGCACTTCGCGCAGCCTCGGGGTTGCGCAGCTGCATGATCCTGTAATTGCTGTGTTCCTCGGATACAGCAAATCACAAATTGGGACATGTGCGCTGTGATTGACCCTCCTGATCAGGTGATGGCTGTGTCCAATCACAGACTTCACACGGTGTAAACAGAGACACATGTCACTGTGCTGGTTCTCCCTGCGGAGCTCAGTGAGAGCTCAGTGCAGGGGGAATGCTGCAGCCATGACACTTCTCTCTTTAACTGATGATTCTAGTGTTCAGTTCCACAAAGATCACACAGACTGCGGCCATTTCCAAACAGTACACCAAGCACCACTGTCCCTGTCTAAATGTCCCATCAACATCTGTACCAGTGCACAAAACATATGTGACAGATTACTAGTGTCCCATCAACATCTACCAAAGTGTACCACTTCACAAAAACATCTGCAATAGTGTTGGTGAACCTAGTGGATTACCAACATCTGTCACAGTGTACAAGTGCACAAAAACATCTGTCACAATGTGCCAGTGTCCCACCTTTAAATAAATGATAAATAAAAAAGTGCTCCTGTTCCCCCATGCTCGCGTACAAAGGCGAACACACACATTGGTCCCGTATGCTTACGTAAACGGCTTTCGCACCACACAATTAAGGTATCGCTGCAAACATCAGAGCGAGAGAAATAATTCTAGCACTAGACCTCCTCTCTAACTATAAACTGGTAATCAGCAAAGGATTACAAAGCATAGTCTACAGAGATTTTTCAATACCGCAGTTTGGCGCCATTTCACAAGTGTGAAAAATTCTCCAGTTTACTTGGCGCAACACCATTTTTTATATTTTACAAAAAAATTGGGTATTATATTGTGTTTGTGGGCATTAAAATTCATTAACTATATTTTTGCGTTAGTGTGTAAAACTGTGTTCGAAAACTGCTGTGCAAATATAGTGTGATATAAAAATTTGCAGGGGGGATTAAAAAGTAAGTTTTACTTAGTGGTAGATACAGTGTCAACAAGAGTATCGACCTGAAAAGTATTTTGGAATCAAACACACTAGATCTGAATGCCAGAAGTTGCCATTATATTCAGTAGGAAGTAATGTTTTTATATTTCATATGAAGTTCAGTGTCTAGGAGAGGTTTGTGGTTGTCTCTGGAAGGAAGGTTTTTATGTTTACATGTTATTCAATGAATGTTTAACTTTTCTGACTCTCAATGAACATGGGACATACATCAAAAACGTGCATGCAGAAATGCATTCCGAATGCATCCAGACTGCATTTCTTTGGTGTGAACTGGCCCCAAAGGTGCTACTTGGATGTTGGGTCTTTCTATGTGGCCAGGCTGTGAAAAAGTCTTACACATGTGGTATCGCCAGGGGCGGACTGACCATTGAGCCACTCGGGCACTGCCCGAGGGCCCTGGGCCACTAGGGGGCCCCATCAGGGTTGCCAGGCTCAGTAAAACCAGGGATAGTATGTATAAATCTGTGTTTTTTTTTACATCTGTCTGTGTATACTGTGTGTACATGTATGTGTATACTGTGTGAGTGTATACTGTGTGTATACTGTGTGGCCCCATAATCTCTGATTGCCTGGGGGCCCCATAATCTTCTATTGCCCGGGGGCCCCATGAGTTATCAGTCCGCCCCTGGGTATCGCCATACTCGGGAGGAATAGCAGAATGTATTTTGGGGTTTAGTAAAGTATGCCTATGCCTTGTGTGAGAAATAACTTGTTGATATGAGATTTTTGTGAAAAAAAACACATTTTATATCATTTCTTTTTTTTCCAAAGAATTGTGAGAAAAAAATTGCAACTTCAAAAAACTCATCATGCCTCTTACTAAATATATTGGACTGTCTAATTTCCAAAAAGGGGTCATTTGGGGGTATTTGTACTGTCTTTACATTTTTGGGCCTCAATAAATGAGATCGCTCAGTATATCAGGTGTGATCAATTTCTAATAATTACTACCATAGCTTTTAGTCTGTAACTTTCACACAGACGAAAAAATATGCACTGATTTGGGTTTTTTTTACGAAAGAAATGTAGCAGTATAAATTTTGGTCAAAATTTATGAAGAAAAAAATACTTATTTGCAAAATTGTGTAACAGAAACTTGTCGGTCGGTCTTTTTTCGTTTCAAAAGCGCAACAATTAAAAATCTCAGTGGTGATCAAATGGCACTAAAAGAAATCTCTATTTGCCTGGGCAGGAAGGGGGTGAAAGTACCCAATATTGAGGTGGTTAACTAAACTTCAGCTATAAAGAATTTTTTCCACCTGCCTTCAGCAAACTGATGACATCACCTCATCTTAGGTAAATTCAATGACGGGTGTCAAGGTCTACTTTATAACGATTAAATCATACAGCTCTTTTTTTTTTTTTTTATTGCTGTATATTGTGACATGTTAGTGAATAATCATGCAGACTAATATTCCTAAAAGGTCCACTTTAAAGTGTTACTTGGATATATCTTGTGATTTCCATGTTTAAACAAAAGCATTATTTTCCCATGGAGTCCTTGTTTAGGCTGGGTTCACACTGGTGCGACACGACAGCCGTCCTACTTTGGATCCGACTTTGCCCTGCGACATGAAGCCGGCATGTGTCCGATTTTCAATGAACGGGGATCCGACTTGGATCCCCGCCAATGCTCGGCATTGTGTTTGGTATGAATCTTTAGGGGGAACTCCGCGCCAAATTTTAAATAAAAAACCGGCATGGGTTCCCCCTCCAAGAGCATACCAGGCCCTTGGGTCTGGTATGGACCTTAAGGGGAACCCCCTACGCCGAAAAAACGGCGTGGGGGGTCGCCCCCAATCCATACCAGACCCTTATCCGAGCACGCAGCCCGGCCGGACAGGAATGGGGTGGGGACGAGCGAGCGCCCCCCCCTCCTGAACCGTACCAGGCCGCATGCCCTCTACATGGGGGGGCTGGTGCCTTGGGGGAGGGGGCGCGCTGCGGCCCCCCACCCCAAAGCACCTTGTCCCCATGTTGATGAGGACAAGGGCCTCTTCCCGACAACCCTGGCCGTTGGTTGTCGGGGTCTGCGGGCGGGGACTTATCGGAATCCGGGAGCCTCCTTTAATAAGGGGGCCCCCAGATCCCGGCCCCCCACCCTATGTGAATGAGTATGGGGTACAGCGTACCCCTACCCATTCACCTAGGAAAAAAGTGTCAATTTAAAAAAAAACACTACACAGATTTTTAAAGCATTTTATTAGACAGCTCCGGGGGTCTTCTTCCGACTTCGGGGGTCTCTCCGGTTCTTCTCCACGCTCTCCGGATCTTCTGCCGGGCTCCTCCGCTCTCTTCTGCTCTTTTGCCGCTCTTTTGCTAAAGCGGAGGAGCCTGGTCTTCAATCTTCTGCCTTCTGCCTTCTGCCCTCTTCTCCTGATGTTGACACGACGCTCTCTGGGGCTAGAATGCTCTCTGTGCGCTCTGCTCTGATTTATATAGGCGGTGACCCCGCCCCCTTAAGCCGTCACAGTCCCTGGGCATGCTGGGACTATGACGGCATAAGGGGGCGTGGTCATCGGGTGATGACCACGCCCCCTAAAACGTCACAGTCCCAGCATGCCCAGGGACTGTGACGGCCTAAGGGGGCGGGGTCACCGCCTATATAAATCAGAGCAGAGCGCACAGAGAGCATTCTAGCCCCAGAGAGCGTCGTGTCAACATCAGGAGAAGAGGGCAGAAGGCAGAAGGCAGAAGATTGAAGACCAGGCTCCTCCGCTTTAGCAAAAGAGCGGCAAAAGAGCAGAAGAGAGCGGAGGAGCCCGGCAGAAGATCCGGAGAGCGTGGAGAAGAACCGGAGAGACCCCCGAAGAGAAGAAGGCAGCAGACCGGGCTCCTCCTCTTTAGCAAAAGAGCGGCAAAAGAGCAGAAGAGAGAGGAGGAGCCCGGCAGAAGAACCGGAGAGACCCCCGAAGTCGGAAGAAGACCCCCGGAGCTGTCTAATAAAATGCTTTAAAAATCTGTGTAGTGTTTTTTTTAAAATGACACTTTTTTCCTAGGTGAATGGGTAGGGGTACGCTGTACCCCATACTCATTCACATAGGGTGGGGGGCCGGGATTTGGGGGCCCCCTTATTAAAGGGGGCTCCCGGATTCCGATAAGTCCCCGCCCGCAGACCCCGACAACCAACGGCCAGGGTTGTCGGGAAGAGGCCCTTGTCCTCATCAACATGGGGACAAGGTGCTTTGGGGTGGGGGGCCACACTGCGCCCCCCATGCCCCAAAGCACCCCCCCATGTTGAGGGCATGCGGCCTGGTACGGTCCAGGAGGGGGGGGGCCGCCAGCTCGTCCCCACCCCCATTCCTGACCGGCTGGGCTGCGTGCTCGGATAAGGGTCTGGTATGGATTTTAGGGGGGACCCCACGCCGATTTTTTGGCGTAGGGGTTCCCCTTAGATCCATACCAGACCTAAGGGCCTGGTATGCTCTTGGAGGGGGAACCCATGCCGGATTTTTATTTAAAATTTGGCGCGGAGTTCCCCCTCAAGATCATCTGAGCACAAGTCGCGTGCCGAAGTCGGATCATGCAAGACGGCAATCCGACTTTGATCCGACTTCAATGATAGTCAATAGGCTGAAGTAGGATCAAAGTCGGACCAAAGTAGTACAGGGAGCATTTCTAAAGTCGGAACGACTTGTGTCGGACCAGTTAGGACGGCTCCCATAGGGAAACATTACATTTCACACGTCATGCGACATGAGCTCCCAATGTCGGAGCGTTTGTCGGACCAGTGTGAACCCAGCCTCAAAGAGGAACTCCAGTAAGAGGCTGCTTTACTAACAGCCTCTACATGTGCATATGGTGACATGGCAAGGATTTACATTTTTTTGAAAAAGACTGTATATTTTATACTCATACATGTCATCTTCTCCTAGAGAACTTAAACATTTTTCTCTGTGCACATCTGTTCATGTCTTGTCTAAGCAGTACTGAAAGGGGTCGGCTGACATCATGCCTTTGGAGTTGCGTTGTGCACAGCAGCAGTCAGCAGTATTAACAGATGTAGACTAATCCCACTGATTGGCTGTGCGTTGAGTCATCCTTGCTGAGCTGTGTGACTGACGAGTTGGTGTTTGAAACTGAACTCATTATCAGAATCTCTTAAAGCAGAAACAGGCATTTATCAATGCAAATGACTGCCATGTACTAAAGCACTTGTAATCAATTCCTTTTTTGCATTATATTTAGCAATGCTTAACAAGAACCTGCTACCAGTAAATTCATTACTTGTCTGTTGCTAATGCATAAGCACCTGAACCTAAAACTCTTCATTAAATATGATGATGTTATACACTGCACCAATAAGGGCACAATATTTAAAGTGTTACTAAACCCACAACAGTAAAATCAGTCTGTATATGCAGTAAAGCATGGTTGTTATACTCACTGTGGAACCTAAGGAGTTAATCCTTTGCATTTTGTATAAAGGCTGTTTGATCCTGTCTTCTCTGATCCTCCTCTTCTTTCGCTGTCTCCAAAAAATAACCTGATATTTACAGAGCTAGGGGACAGGCTGCACATGCTCAGTTTGGTGTGTATTGCTAGAGAGTTTTTTTTTTTTCTTGGGGAGTGCGTGTGATCAGCACAGGGCCAATCAGCACTGTCCAGACATGTCCAGACAGAGGATCAGGGGAGAAAGAAAACTCCTCCTACAAGCTTTACTAGGAACTAATAAAAGTCACAAGACTGATATACTGCAGATGAGAGAAGGTATGTATATGTTTATATTTAATAAAATAATTGCATTTCCATGTTCTGTGTACTGTGGGAGGCCAGATATAGTGAATGCAGGTTCTGGGTTTAGTAACACTTTAGGCAAATGGTAAAAAAAAAACAAGCAAAGATTGCAAAAGCAACAATCAGAAACAAAAATATTCCCAAATGTATTATTTTAAAGCTGAAGTTAAAGTGTTACTAAACCCATTAATATGAAAATTGTTCCTCTGTCCCCCGTCCCCCCCCCCACAGTGCCCACAGCTTATAAATCTTCTTTTTACATTAAAATACTGCCACTATATACCTTTTTAGCTGATCTGTATACCACGTCAGTGATAAACTGCACAGTTTTGAGGTAGGAGCAAATTTCCACTAGAACCTGTATACACGCCCACATGTGTGATGTCAATATCATGTGCCCAGAACAGTTCAACTGAAACAGGAAATTTTCTCTCCAGCAATAGAGACTAAACAGAGCAAGTGCAGGTTGGCTACCGTCACTGAATTATATGGCCTTGGCAAGATAGACAGTGCAGGAGGGAAGGATCTGTCCATACATTGTCAAAGAGCCTTTTTATACAATGCAGAGGATTAACCCCTTAAGTTCCACAGTGAGTATAACAAGCATGCTATTCTGCGTATACGGACTGATTTTACTGGTGTGGGTTTAGTAAGGCTTAAGCTTTAAAAAAAAGTTTTTTTTTCTCAACAGCTTTAGCTACATTACTTACCTGTGATGAAGTATGTCGATGTGAGGTGGCTGGATTCTGCAGAGATCTTCACTGCAGGGCTGCCCGGTCCTCTTTCTGCTGCTGAACCAATGGCACTGTGGGAGTTAACAGCTTCAAGTCTCTGGGCTCAGTTGCTCTAAAGATGATCCTACATGTACATGCCCCCTCCTGCCCTTTCCTCCATTGATAAAAGTCATTTCAATGAGAAAGCTGCCTGTAACATATAGTTAATAGGTGAGGTCGAAAAAAGACACAAGTCCATCAAGTTCAACCTATGTGTGTGTGATTATATGTCAGTATTACATTGTATATCTCTGTATGTTGCGGTCGTTCAGGTGCTTATCTAATAGTTTCTTGAAACTATTGATGCCCCCCACTGAGACCACCACCTGTGGAAGGGAATTCCACATCCTTGCCGCTCTTACAGTAAAGAACCCTCTACTTAGTTTAGGGTTAAACCTATTTTGTTCTAATTTTAATGAGTGGCCACGTGTCTTGTTAAACTCCCTTTCGTGAAAAAGTTGTATCCCTATTGTGGGGTCACCAGTATGGTATTTGTATATTGAAATCATATCCCCTCTCAAGCGTCTCTTATCCAGAGAGAATAAGTTCAGTGCTCGCAACATTTTCTCATAACTAATATGATCCAGACCCTTTATTAGTTTTGTTGCCCTTCTCTGTACTCGCTCCATTTGCAGTACATCCTTCTCCATACTCTAGGTGCGGCTGGACCAGAGTCTTGTAGAGCGGGAGAATTATCATTTTATCTCTGGAATTAATCCCCTTTTTAATGCATGCCAATATTCTGTTTGCTTTGTTAGCAGCAGCTTGGCATTGCATGCCATTGCTGAGCCTATCATCTACTAGGACCCCCAGGTCCTTTTCCATCCTAGATTCCACCAGAGATTCTCCCCCCAGTGTATAGATTGCATTCATATTTTTGCCACCCAAATGCATTATTTTACATTTTTCTACATCGAACCTCATTTGTCATGTAGTTGCCCACCCCATTAATTTGTTCAGATCTTTTTGCAAAGTTTCCACATCCTGCGGAGAAGTTATTGCCCTGCTTAGCTTAGTATCATCCGCAAATACAGAGATTGAACTGTTTACCCCATCCTCCAGGTCGTTTATTAACAAATTAAACAGTATTGGTCCCAGCACAGAACCCTGGGGGACCCCACTACCCACCCCTGACTATTCCAAGTACTCCCCATTTATCACCACCCTCTGAACTCGCCCTTGTTGCCAGTTTTCAATCCATGTACTCACCCTATGGTCCATGCCAACAGACCTTATTTTGTACAATAAACGTTTATGGGGAACTGTGTCAAATGCTTTTGCAAAATCTAGATACACCATGTCTACGGGCCTTCCTTTATCTAGATGGCAACTCACCTCCTCATAGAAGGTTAATAGATTGGTTACTGCTAAGGATACCGTTCTCATTACTAAAATCTTGTATATAGTCCCTTATCATTCCCTCCAAGAGTTTACATACTATTGATGTTAGGCTAACTGGTCTGTAAATCCTAGGGATGTATTTCGGGCCCTTTTTAAATATTGGTGCTACATTGGCTTTTCTCCAATCAGCTGGTACCATTCCAGTCAGTAAACTGTCAGTAAAAATTAGGAACAATGGTCTGGCAATTACTTGACTGAGTTCCCTAAGTACCCTCGGGTGCAATCCATCTGGTCCCGGTGATTTATTAATGTTCCAAAGTCCAATTTTAATTCTGTCCTTTGTTAACCATGGAGGTGCTTCCTGTGATGTGTCATGAGAATAAACACTGCAGTTTTGGTTACTGAATCTCCTCGATTCCCTTGTGAAGACTGAGGAGAAGAATAAATTCAAATATGGTCTGTGAATTGGGGAGATAGTCACCAATCACAGGATTAACTCTCACAGAGCAATGCAATCAGCAAAATAACTTTTCTCAATGAAAGAGAGAGCAGGAGGGGTCCCTAACAGATTATCTTTAGTGCAGCTGAGCCCAGAGACTTGAGACCTGTTAACTGCCACAGCTCTGTTTCAGTTTGGCAGCAGGAAGAGGACATGATAGCCCTACAGTGAAGATTTCTACAGAATCCAGCAGCCTGTACATAATGGACACACTTCATTACAGGCAAGTAATATAACTAAAGCTGTAGAGGACAAAAACACGTTTTTAACTAGACTTCAGCTTTAAAGTAGTAAATTACATTTAAAACTTGTAAAACCAATATGACATCACTTGACAAAGTCCAAGATACAATGCAGCTTTTTAATCATTTTTCAGGAGTTTAAAGCTGAACTTGAAAGCAGCAACACCAGTCAATGCACTTATGTATGTGTATTCCCCATCTCACATCATGGTTTCTCTTGCTGGCCCTATTGCTGAGTCCTGAGTTTGGACTTAGCACCTGTCATAGAGGTAGGATTCAATACTAAGCTGACCCATCCTTTGCAGCTATAACAGCTTCAACTCTTCTGGGAAGGCTGTCCTCCACCCCAAACTTGGTCCTCCACACTATATTTCCCAAAGTATTGGGACACCCCTCCAAATAATTTGGTGGAGGGGAGATTATGATGTGGGGTTGTTTTTCAGGGGTTGGGCTTGGCCCCTTAATTCCAGTAAAGGGAACACTTAAGGTGTCAGCATACCAAGACATTTTGGACAATATTATGCTCCCAACTTTGTGGCAACAGTTTGGGGGTGGCCCTTTCCTGTTCCAACATGACTGTGCACCAGTGCACAAATCAAGGTCCAAAAAGACATGGATCAGTGAGTTCGGGGTGGAGGAACTTGGCTGGCTTGCACAGAGTCCTGACTTCAACCCGATAGAACACATTTGGGATGAATTAGAGCAGAGACTGTGAGCCAGATCTTCTCGTCCTACTGTACATCAGTGACTGACCTCACAAATGCTCTTCTGGAAGAATGGTCAAACATTCCCATAGACACACTCCTAAATCTTGTGGACAACCTTTATAGAAGAGTTGAAGCTGCAAAGGGTGGGCCAACTCAATATTGAACCCTACAGACTTATGCCCCGTACACACGGTCGGACTTTGTTCGGACATTCCGACAACAAAATCCTAGGATTTTTTCTGACGGATGTTGGCTCAAACTTGTCTTGCATACACATGGTCACATAAAGTTGTCGGAAAATCCGATCGTTCTAAACGCGATGACGTAAAACACGTACATCGGGACTATAAACGGGGCAGTGGCCAATAGCTTTCATCTCTTTATTTATTCTGAGCATGCGTGGCACTTTGTCCGTCGGATTTGTGTACACACGATCGGAATTTCCGACAATGGATTTTGTTGTCGGAAAATTTTATATCCTGCTCTCAAACTTTGTGTGTCGGAAAATCCGATGGAAAATGTGTGATTGAGCCTACACACCGTCGGAATTTCCGACAAGGTCCTATCCTACATTTTCCGTCGGAAAATCCGACCGTGTGTATGGGGCATAAGACTGGGATTCCATTAAAGTACATGTGTATGTAAAGGCAGGCATACCAATACTTTTGACAATATAGTGCATTTTAGGTATACATAGGGTAAGTAACTATATTTGACATAGTATCAACCTCTTGTAATCCCCAGTACAGTAGAACTTCAACATAGGAATGAAAGGCTACGAGCCAGCCATGTGCTGCAGTGCACATGTCCTGAAAAGGAAGAGGCATAAAAAACAAACCAACACATATATATATATATATATATATTTCAGCTGTGTATTTAGCTGTTTTCCTTCATCTTTGAATATGAATAGGGATGTATGTGTATACAAGATATCATTATAAAAGGAAAAGCACGCTGTAAGCACAATTCTGAAATTTTCTCATATCCCTCTCCAAATCAAAACAACAGATATTCTAAGTCCGATGACAGCCAAAAGTGAAGGTTATTTGAATGCATAAATCACCTTCAGGAAATATATAGCATATCTATAATTGAAAAACAAAGCCATTAATGATCTTAGCAAAGACAACAAACATGCCTGACATGTTTATAGGGATTTTCAAGCTGGAGAAAAATAATGGAGCACTGAAAGGAAAATAAAGAAGTTATTTGATGAGGCTGCTTATGGCAAATGCCCACTTAATAAATAAAGACAAAACTGTTTTAGCCTTCAAGTGAAAACCACAAATGTCCGCTTAGCACAGCTCTAAATAACGCTCTGATAGCTACGGTAATGAATGAGCTGGACCATGTCCAATGCACCTTTTATTTATAACAGTGGCACATATTCATAAAATAGAGAACAGAGGAGCTAATATTTTATTCGCACCAATTTGTATAGATATTTCATACAGTCAAAATGTGCAATGTAATTGTATGCAATGCTCTACACTGCTGTCTATATATTGGTGAGGTGGCTGACCATTAGTGCAGGGCTCACAAATAGTTCCCTCTCTATCATTGGGTCATCTCTACATTATCAAGAAAGGAAACTAGAAGATTTCCAAACTCCATGACACAGATGAATTAGTGCTTGTGTAATCCAGGGATGAGCAACCTTGAGAGTTTTCCTTTTCCTTAAATTTTGGCAAAAAATGATTTCTTGTTCAAAAATATAGCCACTTGTTAACCACATTTATTTTTTTGTTGCATAAAAAAATAAACCAATACACAAATACACGCAAAAACAACCAATACAGAGAACTGTGTTCTATAAACTAATTATACCCCCCCCCCCTCCAAAAAAAAAACAAAATAAACAAAATACCTTCAAAATAAAGGGAAAGGGGTCATTTATCACCGCAGATTGTGCCTAAGCAACATAATGAGAAAAAGTGAGAGTTCCAGTTTCACGGAAATCAATCTTACAGATATCAATCTACTCATTCCTAGTCTATACACTTAATCATCGATAATCCAAATTAGGTTGGTTTAAATTTAAAGAAAGTGCGATTTTCCCATTTAAACTAAAGCAACAGGTTTATTTCAGCCCTCAACCTGTCAACAACATATTGTACTTACCTTTCGTTCTCTTCCCTGCCACTCCTTTATTAAGCCATAGGATATACCTGGTACTTCTGGATTTGGAAGAGTATGTAACTCACCATGTGACAGCATCAGGCCAGTTAGCATTGCTAAAGGGGAGTGCAATAACCCCGTAAAAGTTACCATTTCTAGTAGCTAAATGGAGCTGCAGGGATCAGAAAGAAGCTAAGAACACGATACTGGGGAAGCCTTGATTAACTGTAAAGTTAACAAATTAGCAATGGGCATTTTAAAAAATCTGAATATCTTCTCCAGACTCTGAGTATACTGTTGGTACAGGTTAAAACTGTTCATTAACAAAGGATTTTTTCTTCATATAAACTCGACAGTCTCTTTGTAATAAGATTTTATAATGTCTGTTTTTTGCACTTAGCTCATACTGGAGACAGAATTGCCTTACAGCCTGTCACTCATCTTGTCTTTGGGAGTACTACCTGAAAACTGAGGAGACATTCCACCGTTAACAGTTATTACTGGAATAGCTGTCCCCAACAGTCAAATTTTGCTTTTCCCCTTCTACTCACTTCCTGGGATATGGAAGAAAATTAGAACAAATCATCACAAAGTGAAGGGATGTTCTACTTTTTCATTGTCAAAGTATGATTATCACCCATAAAATTAGAGATAAAACCAAAAGCTTTATTGCATTGATTTAAAACATTACATACTAATGCACATACACTTCTTCCCTTGCAGATAATGCACCTCTGCCCACCAGGTGTTTATCATATTCATCATAGAAACACAGAGACAAGATTTAAATATTTATTTGCATGGTTAACAGCGGTTTCACACTGGTCTGGAGCGGTCCCGCTGTGCTTTGGGCAAAGTACAGCTAACCTGCGGGGTTTGTGAGTGTTAGCTGCGCTTTCCCATAGACTTCTTTGATGTCCCGCAGTTTTGGTGCGGTTTCAGAAAGTGCACCAATGATGCAAAACCGCAGGACCTCATAGAAGCCTAAACACTAAAGCCACAGGTTAGCTGCTCTCTAAAGCTGACCTCTGGGCTTGTGTAATAAATACATTTTGAGTGCCCAATCCCCCCTTTGCAATGCATGGGTTAAAAGCTTGTTTTGTCCAAGAGATTTTGGATAAGTTGTTACCCTATCCCGCCGGCATCCAACACTCTTCTCTACTCTCAGATACACCCAGACTACAGGCGGATTCTTGGCATCCTTTCATACAAAGCAGGACTTCTGTAAGGACTAAAAGTGGTCAAGCAATGAATAGAAGGGGCTTCATTAAACAGTGTGATTAAAATCTATAGGACCAAGGAATAAGGTAAATATTTTTTACTTAAAAGGTGGCCATACATAGCCTGAAATTAGGCCAGTTCAGCAGGGACTAGGCAAATTTAAATCCATGTATGGGCAGACTGATTGTACAGAAGTTGATCTATTGTATGGGTAAACTTTACTGTAGCTCAGAGTGGAGCTTTAGTCTCCTCATTCACAAATCAAAATAGGGCCAGTCAAAGCCAAACCAGAGTAAGGGGAAGGAAAGTCCCGGAACAATCTGTTTACACAATAAAAAATCTGTTTCAAAAAATTTTAACATTTCTAAGCAAAAAGCAAATGTAGTTTGGATAATTATTACTGGACCAGATGTCCCCATTGAGAGATTTCCCCTTATGTTATGTTCTGATTTGAATAGACAAATCTTGGCTTTTCCCCTCCCCTCTCCTGCCAATTACTGTACAAGGAGTGAGGCTGTCCTCGCGGGGTAACAAACAACAATAAAAAAAACTGAGGTTTTTTTCCTTCCTCAGTTAATCTAGAACTAAAAGAACAAAGCTAGCAACAATTGTTCTCTGCAGCAAAGCAATCAATATGTGCAAACACAATTCTGCTACACAAACAGGTATATAAAAAATGAGGACTAGAAGTGCATATGACTACATCATTTTGCTAGGCATTATGATGATGGCTGTAATTTCTGCTTTAATAATGCTGTAAGTGTCGGAGAGTTTGAATATACATGCTGTGCCTCTGCACCCTGATTTTATAACCTGAACGACAGGGCATGCTACACTTATATTTTAAGTTTATGTATATGTATGTAGCGCTGACAAATATTTGCACCGGCGCCTATTTGTAAATTTAGTGGGTTATCTGTTCTGTATATAGTTCAGAGTTAATCTATGGCTAAATTAGTCTCTGTTCCAGCAATGGCTGTGTTGCGTGCAGTTCCACACTGTTGCCTCTAGGTGTCGTTGTCACCATAGGTCATTGTTGAAAAGCAACAAGCTGAAGTGTATTGAGTGCTCTTCTTTCCCAAAGGTAACTCGGCAGAGGTGGTCCACTGCTATGCATTCTGGGAGAGAGTACTTAAGGGCAGACGTCATTTTTCTTTCTCTTTCACCTGCTGGCCCTCCTGGCCTAAAGGTATGTGACGGGGAGTTCTACCTCGTGGCCCTCCAGGCCGGAGGGTTGCGATGCTGCAGCCGTGCAAGTAGGCCCAGAAGCCTGTCTGGGGCCTACTGCTGCGGGGATGGTCCTGTGCTGTCTGTCCTGCGGGAAGAACCAGGACAATTGAGAAGACCCAGGGGAGGACCCGTCTTTGGAGAGGACCGTGCGGAATGCTGGTGTCTCAAGAGGGGTCTGGTGACTCAATTGGAGGATGCATCTTAACCTAATCTATCGCACAAGTACTGCCGGGTCGGCTTAAAGGTTCTGGTACTGTGTTGCAGTTCCTCTAAAACTACTAATACGTCCTGTGGCAGAGGATCGTACAGTAAAATTGTTCTTTTCAAGTCCGTGGCAAAGACATTTTGTTCGTGCTACACTCCGGCTACTAGGTCAGCGAGAGAGATCTATCTGGGTGGGCAAAGATTTAATCTTGGATTGAAGGTATATTCGTCCCCGAGATTTCAAATTCCTCAGTGTCCTAAAGGAAAGGTATTTGAACTTCCCTGCAACTCTTCTTCTACCTCTTTCCTGCTACTTCTTCAAGTTACTTCCTATTAAAGCACTGAAAAAGTACTAAAGTGACTGGTGCCTACATTGTCAGATACAAAGCTCAACATGGATTCTAAGTTCTGGTATTGGTGAAACTATGGGTAAAGAGGTGACGGTAACAGCCCAATATAAATCAGCAGCTCCTTCGGGGGTTAGTGCTACATGTAGACTACCAAAAGCTATGTGCCAAGATCAAGCATATGGCTATATTTAATGGCTCCACCAGCTGTCCTCATACATTGTCACACTGCCACTCTTCAGTGAAGTTATTTTATTTTACAGCATAGCCAACAGGAAAGGACCTGTCCAGCCACTAACTCTTGTATTTACAGAAGCATTAGGTTTACCTGTGATTGGGTCTCCTCAAGAAAGTCAATACCAGAAGCAGAACAGCCATTTTTCTTGTGTGCTTTACAATAATATGCCAGTAACAAGGTAATGCAGTCTCTGAGTGAATAATTGTGCAAACAGCAATTTCTAGGATTATGCATTCCAATTGTGGCAACCTATAAAAGCACACCAGCCTATGACAGGGGTCTCCAAACTTTCTAAACAAGGGACAAGTGTACTGTCTCTAGGGATAGGAGGAGAGGCAGAGAGAAGAATGTGGCTGGTGGGAGCAGAAAATGCCCCAGCACCAGTGGAACAAAAAAATTACATAGTACCTGTGATCAGTAGTAGGAGGAATAATGCCCCATCATCATTATAATTAATGGCAGGAATAGTGCCTCATTGTTGTTGTCAGTTGAAAAAATAGTACCCCGTCATTGGTGTTAGTTGAAGGGACTAGTGCGCCATCATTTGTCATCGGAAGGACTAGTGCTCCATCGTTGGTGTCAGTGAGAAGAAGAGTGCAATATTGTTGGTGTAAGTGGAAAGAATGGCGCCTCATCATTGATGTCAGTAGGAAGAATAGTGCCATGTATCAGAGGGAGGAACAATGCCCCAAGAACTGGGTAAAGGCAAGCAAAGGGCTGCATCTGGCCCATGGGCCACAGTTTGGAGAAAACTGGTCTAAGACACAAGGCAATCTTGGGAGCGGTGCCAATCTGCTATGGTGTTAGCATTGAAATCTAGTTACAAATCATAATGAAGATCTGCTTGCGTAGCACATGCAGGGTTAATGGCAAACACAGCTGCCCAGTCAAATCATAAACAAAAAATACCTATGTACGATTTTTCCTTGATGGAGGTGCCAGAATAGAGCATGTAAAAAAAAGGTGGTCAGTAGTAGGAGGAATAATGCCCCATCATTGTAATTAATGGCAAGAATAGTGCCTCATTGTTGTTGTCAGTTGAAAAAATAGTACCCCGTCATTGGTGTTAGTTGAAAGGACTAGTGCCCTGTCATTGGTCATCGGAAGAACTAGAGCCCCATCGTTGTTTGTGAGAAGAAGAGTGCCCTATTGTTGGTGTAAGTGGAAAGAATGGTGCCTCGTCATTGGTGTCAGTAGGAAGAATAGTGCCTTGTATCAGAGGGAGGAACAGTGCCCCCAGGACCGGGTAAAGGCAAGCAAAGGGCTGCATCTGGCACATGGGCCACAGTTTGGAGAAAACTTGTCTAAGACACAAGGCAGTCTTGAGAGCGGTGCCAATCTGCTATGTGTTAGTATTGAAATCTAGTTACAAATGATAATGAAGATCTGCTTGCACAGTGCATGCAGGGTTAATGGCAAACACAGCTGCCCAGTCAACTCATAAACAAAAAAATACCTATGTACGATTTTTCCTTGATGGAGGTGCCAGAATAGAGCATGTAAAAAAAAGGTGAATGGCATTTTTTAAACTTTTTTTTTAAGTTATGCTATGTGAATGGTGTTATGCAACAAATATAAAGTAGGTGTTATCCAAGTTTAGCCACAAAAGTGAATATACCGTATATACTTATGTATAAGCCGACCCGAATATAAGCCAGGGCACCTAATTTTACCACAAAAAACTGGGAAAACTTAATGACTCGAGTATAAGCCTAGGGTGAGAAATGTGCAGCTACTGTAAGTGGAAAAGAGGGTCAACAATTCCCATTTGCAGCCTCACTGTGCCCATTTGCATGCCTCACTGTGCCCATTTGCAGCCATAGGTCCCCCGAACTTCAAACTCAATAGTTAAAGGGTTCCTAGATGCCCCCTAGCTGCAGCCAAAATTTGGGATCTCTGGACCCAAAGGGTCCCGAAATGACATTGCTGCAGATGGACACAGTTGACCAACTTTGGGGCCCTGTATCTCTGGGCCACTTGGTGCTAGGAACCCCAAATTTGGTGTGCTAACCCAGTGGAACTAGCACTACAACATACCCAAAGCTAGGTTCCTAGCACCAAGTGGCCCCGAGATACGTGGCCCCAAAATCCGTTCGGAAAATGTCAAGCACTTTTCTGCAGCAGAGAATTACATTTTCCAAACCAGCTTTGGGGACCCGTATCTCGGGGCCACTTGGTGCTAGGAACCCCAGCTTTGGATATGTTGTAGTGCTAGTTCCACTGGGTTTGCACTCCAAATGGGGAACCCCATTTGGGGTTCCTAGCACCAAGTGGCCCCGAGATACGGAGCCCCAAACTCAGTTCGGAAAATGTCATTCTGTGCTGCAGAAAAGTGCTTGACTCGAGTATAAGCCGAGGGGGGCATTTTCAGCACAAAAAATGTGTTGAAAAACTCGGCTTATACTCGAGTATATATGGTACATTCTAATAACCAATCAGAATGTATGTAGTAAAGCCAAACTCCAGCTAAATCAATTTTTTTACAGAGTGGTAAAGAGTTAAATATTTGTCAGGTTTCTATTTTTGTCTCTGATACCATTAGGGAAATATTTCCTGACTTTAATTGCCTGTGACACCTATACATGAAATGGAGGGTGCGGTTGTCTTTGGAACAGAAAAATACAGCCACCTGAATCACTTGTAAAAGAAAGTTGGTAGTCGACTTGACAGCTGGGAGTGTGTGTAAAAAGCCCATGCAGCCAACCTATGACATATGTTGGAGTCAGTGAAAAGGTTACATTCTCTTACTTTTGACTATCTCACAACCTTTGCATGAAATCTGTCCCA
The DNA here is from genome assembly GCA_037952925.1 of Lithobates clamitans. NCBI lineage: Eukaryota > Metazoa > Chordata > Amphibia > Anura > Ranidae > Lithobates > Lithobates clamitans. The sequence goes on along the minus strand of JBBGZY010000501.1, from coordinate 2,420,809 downwards.
GGCAACTATTCTTTTAGCAAAATAATACTTTCCAAACTTAATTTTGTACTTTCTTCCTGCTAGTTTGAGGCCATGTCCCCATGTCTTGATCTTGGCTTCATATTGAAATACTGCCCTCCTGAACCTTATTCACCCATAATAATATAATCATAATATTCTGTTGCAATATTTACTATCAACCTGGAGCTCTCCCCCAAAGAACTTTGTTTTCTATCACTAGATGTACACTTTTCTATCACTAGATGATCCTTCAGCCCACTTCCTCTGATCTTAATTTGTCTAGGGCAAACCCCAGCCATTAGAAAATAGAAGCAGCACAGTGATGAGCTCATCTTTCCTATCAGCATGTTTCTTGTCAGCACATGAACTGATTGGTTCCATAGGTGTGCGCAGCCTATTGCATTAGGGTGTGCACCCCAAAGCTCAAACACACGTCTTTATCTGCAGCCTCACCACGGGGCAGTGAATAAATGGGAAGTGCTCTGTGCTGAATAGTAATGGGAAGTGCTCTGTCCTATTCATTAACAAACTTAAGCATAGTAAACACTGTTTACTATGCTTCAGTTATGAATGAACACAGTGCATGAGTGTGTTCAATTAAAAAGGAAGGCGCTGGTAAATGACATATTTTCTAACCCCTTCCCCCACTCTCCATCCAGAAACATCCCCACTGGGGGAGAGGAGGGTAGCCAAGCAAGCAGCCCTGCGGGGTGGCAGTAGGGGTAATTGGCACTGCATGTAGTGATTGAGGTATGACCAGGCACACCCCCTACGCATGCCTATGACTGGTTCCTTGTGCTTGTTCTTTCTCTCACACTCAATGTGTGCTGAACAGGTACAGCAAGAGGTTGATGCTAGGTCACATTTAGGAACTTGCATTGCTTGAGTAAAAAAATAAAAATGTAATGGTATATTGATAATTACGGAGCTACATTAATTTGTGTTATTAACATCTGCCTTCGTTTTTAGGATTTATGCACACTGGACACTCCCTAGACACCATTCTTCTAGCAGCAGAAAAAGCTGAATGCTGGTAAATGCATGCACCACATTGACCTGCATTTAGCAGCGTCAGGCACTTTGGTATTAATTCATTTCACTAGCCATTAAAATTAACTAACACTCAAACACTATACGCGCCTAGCGCTTACACAGTGTTGATGCCATATCAATTGTTTTTCCTGCCAAAGCGCTCCTCTCCTGAACATGATTCTTATGCATTCAGGAGAGGAGCATTTATTGCATTTGAATGATGCTGCTCCTTAACTCTGGTAAAAGCCTATGTGTGCATGGACACATAGGGGGTTATTTACGAAAAGCAACTCCACGTTGCACTGAAAGTGCACTTGAAAGTGCACTGAAATTGCACTTGGAAGTGTAGTCGCTCTAAATCTAAGGGGTAGATCTGAAATGAGGAGAAGTTCTGCTGATTTTATCATCCAATCATGTGCAAGCTGAAATGCTGTTTTTTTTTTACCTTGCATGCGCCCCTCGGATCTACAGCGACTTTATTTCCAAGTGCACTTGCAGTGCAAAGTGGATTTTCCTTTAGTACATAACCCCCAATGGCTTTTATTGAGTTGTGTTCAGGAGCTTTGGCAAAAAATGCCAAAAGCTCCAAAAACATGAGTTTAGGAGCAATCATATACTCCTTTCAGTTCTGCCCTCAAGACTATGCATATTAAGTTCCCTCAGACTCTACTGATTTGTTTTATATGTTTTATCACTTAGAGCTTTTACCATTTGTTGCCGATCTCTGGACTCATTCTGTTTTATTAATATCTTGTTAGTGAGGTTTCCAGAAGTGGACACAATGGGGGTTATTTACGAAAGGCAAATCCACTTTGCACTACAAGTGCACTTGGAAGTGCAGTCGCTTCAAATCTGACGGGTACCTATGAAATGAGGGGAAGCTCTGCTGATTTTATCATCCAATCATGTGCAAGCTAAAATGCTGTTTTTTATTTTCCTTGTATGTCCCCCTCGGATCTACAGCGACTGCACTTCCAAGTGCACTTGCAGTGCAAAGTGGATTTGCCTTTCGTAAATAACCCCCAATATTCTAAATGAGGTCCAACTAAATCTCTATCTAAGGAAATCAGGACTAGGGATGGTCCCGATGTCCGAATCGAACGTAATTTCGACTCGAACGTCGGGTGTTCATTTGTCAGCAAACGAACCGAACATGTGGGGCGTTCGTGGCAAATTTGAGCACCGTGGAGTGCCCCATAATGCACTGCAAGATCGCAGTGCATTGACGGCTGCTAATTGGTCAAAGCATGCACCTGACCTGCATGCTTTTGCCAATCACAGCAAAATCTGCTGGGTGAGCCATGATTGGCTAAAGGCAGGGTGCCTTTGGCCAATCATGGCTCAGGGGGCTAAGTCCACTCCCCATCCTATATAAGGCTGCTTACATGGTGGCCGTATGTAGTGTGATAACGTGGAGAGATCGTCAGAACTTGAACTAGATTAGGTAGGTTAGTTAGTGGCATACAGAAAGGATAAATGGCGCTAGAACATACAATCGTGCATATAAAGAGTCCAAAGTAAATGTGAAAAAAATCCAGGGTGTGATAGTCAATAAAATTATATATATATATATAAAAATTATATATATATATACACATACATATATATGAAAATAGTCACTGAAATTAAAGATCTGATGAAAAGCACCAGCGGCAGCTCACTTGAGAGTGGAAGCAGGCAACTCTGAAACAACAATGTAAAAAACAGCAAGAAGCGCCAATCTAAGTGCAGTATCATGAAACTTTAATGAGATAATTATAAACGGACAAACAGCCAAATGGCTACTCACAAAAATGAAATAGGTTAAGGCAAGGACAAGTGGTGGGTCCAGGGACGTCCTCCTCAGATGTGGGCAAAGTGCATGGTGCAGGTATTCCTGGAAGCGCTGTCCACGTTAGGATGTACAAGTAGTCACCGGGGTCACCGCTGGGCGCTAGGCTGCAAAACGATGGAGGTGTCCGCAGAGACAGCCAGCGTCTAAGCGGACATGGAGAGCCAGAGCTGTCGCAGTAGACGGGAACCGGAAGATGAGCGTGGAACGCAAGGCACTAGTCCAGGAACCAACAAAACGGAAGTGACGTATGGACGTGTCGGATGACGCGTTTCAATGCTTCCGCATTTTCTTCAGATCCGATAGGCTAATACAACAGGTGTCCTTTTATGGGAACTATGGAGTCAGTAACTAGGCAACGGAGGTTAAATTAGATGAGTTCAGTATGTGGTGAAAATCGCCAGTCCTGGAGTCTCATAAAAGTCCTTTTTGGCGTCCTGTTTTCCCTTTGCAGCCTGGGTGTGATCACTGGTGTGATCTTACAGGGAGCCAGAGGAGGCTGGGAACCAGGGAGCAGGAAACAAAAGCAGCTGGTCGTGACTTCACAGGAACAGGAAATGTGATTATTCACAGTGGCAAGAAATGGTAATGCATTTCGAAGCTACAGCTTCTTCATAGATGGTCTGATGAAGAAGCTGTAGCTTCGAAATGCATTACCATTTCTTGCCACTGTGAATAATCACATTTCCTGTTCCTGTGAAGTCACGACCAGCTGCTTTTGTTTCCTGCTCCCTGGTTCCCAGCCTTCTCTGGCTCCCTGTAAGATCACACCAGTGATCACACCCAGGCTGCAAAGGGAAAACAGGACGCCAAAAAGGACTTTTATGAGACTCCAGGACTGGCGATTTTCACCACATACTGAACTCATCTAATTTAACCTCCGTTGCCTAGTTACTGACTCCATAGTTCCCATAAAAGGACACCTGTTGTATTAGCCTATCGGATCTGAAGAAAATGCGGAAGCATTGAAACGCGTCATCCGACACGTCCATACGTCACTTCCGTTTTGTTGGTTCCTGGACTAGTGCCTTGCGTTCCACGCTCATCTTCCGGTTCCCGTCTACTGCGACAGCTCTGGCTCTCCATGTCCGCTTAGACGCTGGCTGTCTCTGCGGACACCTCCATCGTTTTGCAGCCTAGCGCCCAGTGGTGACCCCGGTGACTACTTGTACATCCTAACGTGGACAGCGCTTCCAGGAATACCTGCACCATGCACTTTGCCCACATCTGAGGAGGACATCCCTGGACCCACCACTTGTCCTTGCCTTAACCTATTTCATTTTTGTGAGTAGCCATTTGGCTGTTTGTCCGTTTATAATTATCTCATTAAAGTTTCATGATAATGCACTTAGATTGGCGCTTCTTGCTGTTTTTTACAGGTTAGTGGCGTGCAGGAAGTTTAGTATATACAGAACCTCACAAAAGTGAGTACACCCCTCACATTTTTGTAAATATTTTATTATATCTTTTCATGTGACAACACTGAAGAAATCACACTTTGCTACAATGTAAAGTAGTGAGTGTACAGCTTGTATAACAGTGTAAATTTGCTGCGCCCTAAAAATAACTCAACACACATCCTTTAGTCAACTTTGTGTACACTAAACTCCCCAAGAGGTACTATAAGTCCAAGTTTTTACAACTTTTTTATGAGATCATTATATAGAACTGTTTTAAATGCCTTGCTGAAATTACACAGCAACACCTTTGGCTAAAACATTTCTGATATAGTCAACAAATTCAATCAGATTAGACTAACGTGATCTGCTCTCCATGTTACTTTGGGTCCAGCAAGTTGTTTGCTTTTAACCCCCCTAGCGGTATTCCCGAGTCTGGCTCGGGGTGGATTTTCAGTACCAAAAGCGGTAACCCCGACCCAGACTCGGGATCGCATTGCAGGATCCATGTAGATACATGTAGAGGTTACTTACCTTGTTCCCTGGATCCTGCAATGTCTCCCCGCTGTGATCTGCGAGCCGCCGTGTCTCGCTCAATTCACAGTGCGAGCATTGCAACGCACGGGGACGGAGTTCGGCGCCAAATTCAAAAAGTAAAACACACAGTACAGATACAGTATATTGTAATCCTACAGATTACAGTACTGTATCAAATAATTACACATCCCCTTTGTCCCTAGTGGTTTCTCCAGTGGCCTGCATGCAGTTTTACATTATAAAAACTGTTCTTTCTGCCTGGAAACTTGAGATTGTCCATAGCAAACAAAACTGTCCCTTTACATCAAAAGGGGTTTTAGACCAGCTAGAAAACAGCGATAATAAATTAGAATCACTTGCAGAATTGAGCGATAGTGATTTGTGGGGAAATCCGTCATCAAACACTGAAAGTAATGACAGCGACAATTCTGCAACTGAGCAAATTTCAATGTTTTTGATTTGATTACATTATTGAATAATTTTTATTATTATTATTTGTTATAATTATTTATAGTTATTTATTATATTAATATGATTTTGTTTTTCAAACATTATCATACCCGGGATGTCTTCTAGACTCTGGTTTGGACAGATTTAAGTGAATTATTCCTAAGAATTACAGGCCTACAATATAAAACGCCAAATTTCCATGCAAAATAATGGTACCGCTTTCAGCACATAAAATCTGAAAAAATCATACCGCCAGGGAGGTTAAATAACCATTGATCCTTCTTTTTAAGATAGATTGCATTAAGTTTACTACTATAGATGCTGCCCCTGCCTCATCAGGTATGACCTCTCTGAGCCGATGATGGAGGGAAGCTGAGGAACTTATTTTTCCTGGGTATATCCAGGAAGTTGTGGAGAAAGTTTTTAAATGGGGCTGAACCTGCATCTGAGCATGGTTAGTAAATGAACACTTTGCTACAGATGTCAAAAAAGCAGAATAGATTGTGAGTTAAACCAACAGTTTATAGGTATCTGGTTTCTGAAGAATCCCTGTACACTGTCAGAAATGTTGAACTAGTATATTTTTACAAAATACTGTCACTTGGCTTCCATCATAATTTGTGCAAAAGACAGCAGAAAGCTTTTCAAAATGTACTGTATGTTGCCTTTATCACAAAATATGAACCCCTTTTAGAATCACAAGTAGCTTTTTAGGCATTAAGAAGAGACAGAAAATAAGATTTCAGGAAGTTCTGCTTTTCTTGTTTATGCAAGAGCTTTTGTTCTAGAGCAAATTTTATTTTAAACAAACTTTCTCTCTTTAATCCACAATGTTATCCTTGATGTGTTTACTAGTAAATTGACCTAATTTTATGCCACATAAAATCAGAAGGTTATTGTTGAGCTGAAGGAAAATTTTAGATTTTAAAAGGTGTGAACCTAAGTTAGAGAGGTTTATGTTAAAGTAGCTATGTCTTTTCAAGAAATAATATTTGTATCTGCACTGTCCCCTTAACAATGCAATTTCAGAGAAACAACATTCTTCTCAGTATGAAAACACCAAGAGATGTACAGTCTTACCGTGGCCATACTGCTGCTTTAGCAAAAAAAAAATTGGGACATTTATAAAGCACAGCTTGCGTTTCGAAAATGTACTTAGCAAGTGAAGCGTCGTTCTTTTTTATGAATATGAAAAAAAGGGTCAGCCTCTCCAATCATAGAGTGTTCTTTTTAGCACTGGAGTCTCCATACCATGGCCTGAATTTAATGAGTTAGGCCCCTTTCGCACACGCGGACCGTTTGTCCGTTTTTCATCCATCCATTGACAGATGAAAAATGGATATCAATGCATCTCCATGGAAAAATGGATGTAAATGGATGATCATCTATGTACATCCGTTTACATCTGCTTCTATCAACAACCGTTTTTTGGAACCGATCAAATTGCTTATTTTTTTCTTCCATTAACAAAAATGGATCGAATGAAGAAATGATGTAAACAGACAAATGGTCCATTTTTGCATGGAAAAATGGCTATGGGACTTGAGTGGTAAAAACTGATGTAAAAATGGATGAAAAACGGACAAAAAATTGATGTAAACTTCATCTGTTTTTTTCTTTGAAAAAACGTGACTGAACTCATGAAACGAACAGTCTGCATGTGTGAAAGGGGCCTTACTCTCAAAATGTAAGGTAAACTCTGCGGTCAGCAACAGAGAGCAGAAAGCGATATCTTTTCTCACCATTTATGAAGGCCCCATACAGGTTTATGAGATCTTCTAAAGCAGTGTTTCTCAACCTTTTTTTTCAGTCAATCTGCTACGTTTGACACCCTTGCTGACGGAGGAAGGGGAGGGGCAAACAAGGATGCTGTACAGGACTCTAACATCCTCCTTATCAATCAATAACATTAATATTTGTAAGGATGCCGGTGGCTAGAAGGTTGCAATGGTGCACAATGAAAATCTGTGGCTTTCTGTAACTAAAAGGCAGGCTTGATCAACTTGCTGGCATTAGGCATTTTGCCAAAGCACCCTGGAAGAAACCTTAAGGTCTGGGCACCCTGAATGAAAAATGTTGCTCTAAAGCAGGGATCTCAAACTGGTGGCCCTCCAGCTGCTGCACAACTACAAGTCCCATCATGCCTTTGCCTGTGGGAGTCATGCTTGCAACTGGCAGCCTTGTAAGGCCTCATGGGACTTGTAGTTTTGCAACAGCTAGAGGGCCGCCAGTTTGAGACCCCTGCTCTAAAGCATCTGAGATACAGAAATGTCCAAACACGATTCCTGTGTGGTTTCCTCTCTTTCAATACAACTTACTGCAGGCAGATCTCAATCATGCAAAACTAGATTAAACTAGCTTATAGACTGGATCTACTTTTCTTCCAGTTACTAAATGGTGCTGTGCATACAGTATGTATAGAGTATGGAACCTACAGCACCAATAAGAAAATACATGGAACCAGAGATGCTGTAACTTCTTTATTTAATTTACCCATGGCTCATATCCTGATAAATAATTATTCTGGTCAAGTTTGTCATTGGAGCTTATTTGCATTTTGAAGGCTTATGCCTAGTAAACATGGACCAAATGTCGGGAGATATTGGCCGGTTCAATAAAAACCAGCTGACATTCAACCCGTGTGTATGTCAGTAGGTTTGACAGAAGCCAGACATTTGTCTGGCTTCTGTCGGATAAATGGCCACTAAAAAACAAGCAGCTGACCGGCTTCCGATCAGTGCTCTCAGCCAATAGCAGAGAGCACTGTTCGGAGTGTTCTGGGGGGGGGGGGCTGTCCCTTTGTCAGAACACAACAGCTCGGATCATTAGTATAGTGGCTCCAAACCAAATCTGTCAGGTTTTTTTTCGAACAAAAAAACCTGTTAGTGTGTACCAGGCTTTAGGCAGATAGTATGTATGCAACAATATATTTGCACAAATACTTTGCATACATTTAAAACATCTTTACAGATATTTAGCTTTTTTAACTGTTTCTGGTATCCTTCTTTAGCAGTACATGGAGAAAGTAAACTTTTACAGCAAACATATTGTGATAAGAAAATAGCTAAAACCAACATGAACTGCAATGGATTTTCATGATTCTTCTCATGATGGACGAAGGAGAGGTCAATATTTTATTAAATATTAGCTAATCTCCATTTATATCTTTTCATCACTTAAAGTAACTGATCAGCATATTGGCACATTTGTCATAGAAGAGAACAGTTCACAAATCAGAAACTGAGCCAGATTGCATCAAATTTTTAAAGTTTTCTTTTTATGACAATATTCTTGCCACCTCTTGCTTTTCATCTTTTTTTTTTATTTTATTCACATTCACATACAGCTGCGTGCCCTTGTAGTTGCCAAGCAGTTTTAAAGAGTTTTATTGCGTTTCATTGATGAATCAGTATAATCTAACAAGCTAGCTTTGTACACTGTGCTGAGTTGTCACAGAACAGAGCAGTAGGGAGGATCAATAAATGTTAATCACAAAAATCTAGATGTGGATTGAAAACTGCAGTCCTTAAATTGCTGTAAGTGTGACCTTAAAACCACATAAGAGACAAACCAAAACCAAAGGTCATGGTCATATAACATCTGAAAAAGAAAAAATGCATTATAGTGCCATGTCCTGATGTAATACTAACTGATATATATATATAATCTCAAAAAGTGAGTACACCCCTCACATTTTTGTAAATAATTTATTATATCTTTTCATGTGACAACACTGAAAAAATGACACTTTGCTACAATGTAAAGTAGTGAGTGTACAGCTTGTATAACAGTGTAAATTTGCTGTCCCCTCAAAATAACTCAACACACAGCCATTAATGTCTAAACCGCTAGCAACAAAAGTGATACACCCCTAGGTGAAAATGTCCAAATTGGGCCCAATTTGTCATTTTCACTCACATGTGACTCGTTACAAGGTCTTAGGTGTGAATGGGAAGCGGGTGTTTTAAATTTGGTTTTATCGCTCTCACTCTCTCATACTGGTCACTGGAAGTTCAACATGACACCTCATGGCAAAGAACTCTGAGGATCTGAAAAAAAGAATTGCTGCTCTACATAAAGATAGCCTAGGCTATAAGATGATTGCCAAGACCCTGAAACTGAGCTGCAGCACGGTGGCCAAGACCATACAGCGGTTTAACAGGACAGGTTGTGACATGGTCGACCAAAGAAGCTGAGTGCACGTGCTCAGCGTCATATCCAGAGTTTGTCTTTGGGAAATAGACGTGGAGTGCTGCCAACATTACTGCTGAGGTTGAAGGTGGTGAGGGGTCAGCTTGTCAGTACTCAGACCATACACCGCACACTGCATAAAATTGGTATGCATGGCTGTTGTCCCAGAAGGAAGCCTCTTCTAAAGATGATGCACAAGAAAGTCTGCAAACAGTTTGCTGAAGACAAGCAGACTAAGGACATGGATTACTGGAACCATGTCCTGTGGTCTGATGAGACCAAGATAAACTTATTTGGTTCAGATGGTGTCAAGCGTGTGTGGTGGCAACCAGGTGAGGAGTACAAAGACAAGTGTGTCTTGCCTACAGTCAAGCATGGTGGTGGGAGTGTCATGGTCTGGGGCTTCATGAGTGCTTCCGGCACTGGGGGCCATGTATTTAGGGAATGCACGAATGCACTGACAATGATTTGCTTATAGTTAAAAATGATGATGTCCTTGTTGGACAGCAAAACAAACCAGCAAAATGTTTATTTTTCAAGCATTGTATGCAATAAAAAAGGAAACTCAAATCCAAAAAATGTGAGAATAGAACCTCACTGGTTGCTTTAAGTTTTTATAGTCATTGTAATACTCAATGCATGTTTATAAGGTAGCACTGGCCTATAAAGCTGCTGTACTAAGTTGCCTTCCATCAATACATAGGAGTGTATATAAACATATATTTATTTACATTCTGTCTGTATGTAAATACTGTAATCCATGTTGTCTTTTATATTCCCAATAAGGAGAATGTTTCAAACTGTTTTCATCATCTCTTGTTAAAGTAATGAAAAATGAACTGGGAATGTGGTAATCTTTTATAGCAAACCATTCAAATCAGTAATTATGGGATTCATTTAATGGATGACTTGTTTTAAATCTGTGTACACTGCACTAAAATGCAAGTAATATAAAGACTACTGACTAAGTGCATTCTATCAGTGTTATCCGAAATCACAGAAGCATGTGTTGAGAATATAGAGCAGGACATAATCATTTTTGTATCCTTAAATAATGACTTGTGTATGTAAATCTAGATTGAGGCCTTTTTAATTCATATGTACTACATTCCACTGAAATACATACAGGAGCGGAGGTGGTGTTACATTTGTCATTTTTGGGCTCAGTACTAGGACAAGGCTTTTTGGTACCCGGCATGAACATACCAAAGTGGTCCCACCCAAGCTTAGATGGATAGAGCTTGCATGTTTCACACATACACATGTACGTGCAGAAATGACATACCTAAAATGCCTACCACTTTTTGGTCCATAAAAACTAAACAAGATGTAGGAAGGATTGGGGATGTTGAAATCAGTGTTACTTATAAAATGAGCATGGCAAAACCAAGCTAAAGCTAGGTGTTCAACAGGGTAGCTAAAATTTGACCTCGCTGAGCAGCCAGAATCCACTCAAAGGGATGGGAGCTGAAAGGGAGTGAGGCCAGTAGGTGTAGGATATGCAGGCTGCAGTGCTGTCATATCAACCGCCCTATGCATGGCCAGGCACCTATTACAGTGGGGATGTTTCTACACCCCTATCTAACTGTGTACTGTGTTGCCTCATCCTCCTGTGGTTCAGACAGACTCTGCGCATAATATACCTAACTGAAGGTAGACTGGAGCCTTTCTTGTGCAGTGAGCAATTGTCATCCTTCCTGCATGTGTGACTCACTTTCTACACTGTATATACAAATAGATAATTGTGTTTATTTTGAAGTTATGCATTGTAATGCATTAGTGCATTTAAAAGTATTAAAATAATATTATAACTAATATTTAAAAAAATGAATCCACAAAACAGTGCTGTTTAAATACTAATAAAAATGCCACTGCTACTGGACAAAAGTAGATGCATCCACCAAAAAATGACTACGTAAACTAATACAAAGCCATAATGAATGTGATCCCCATTCTTTTACAAACTCCTTTCTCCAGCCTCTCTGTTTAGTAGAAACCTCTGTTCCCTATCCTTCCTCACTAGGACATCAGAAAGATTCCCATCAGTAAGTTCCAACAGTCAAAACAGTTGATTATACAGCTAAAGAGAAAAGTGTATGAAAAATAATAAATCTCACAACATCCCTGTTGTTAAATAGCATTGCAAACAATTCCTTGATGTGCCATGTCAAAGACATTAAGGAATTGTTTTCAATATTGTTTAACCACTGAGATCCCATTAGTTTTATTCCCCCTTTTTTTCTTTTGTTATATTATATCTCAACATTGCATTTCAGTGCTGAGGATTTGTGCAGTGTCTTGGTGAGGTAGGATACGGACCAGCAGCTTTTGCTGGCTGGTTGGCTTAAAGTGTACCAGAAACTCTAAGGCCCCTTCCACAGGGGGTGAGCTCCCTTGGTGTCCGCCTGCTCAGTGGGGAATCTGTCCACTGATCCCTGCTAAGCAGGCAGATGGCTGGTACTTGTCTGCTCCACTTATGCAAAGTGGACACTGCCTGCTCTCCTCTATTGGTGGTCAGATGTAAACGGGCCAATTCGATTGTCCATTTGCCCCTGACTGCCATCCAGTCTGATCTGCCAGACAGATGGAGAAACGACCTCCATCCATCTGTTTTTAGCAGATAGGATCAGGTTCCGGCAGGTGTAAATGGACACATCTGTTTACACACGCTGCTCCATAAAGGAGACTGGAGGGTACGATCGGTTCCACCTGAAAAACTGACAGGCCGACCCAATTGGTCTGCTAGTGTGAAAGGAGCCTAAAAGTGAAGATATGCTATGTTACAAGTGCACATCTAAGTAATTTATCCTCAGCAGTGCCCAGAAAATGTTACCCTTTGTCTTGAATTTCTCCTGGAAACAGTAGAGGACTTTCTGTACTTAGGCACTTCTGTGCTTTGAGGATTATATCTGTATATCTGTTAAGATGAAAACTGAGTGCTCCTCACCATTCTCCTTGCTGGAAAAAAAGCTACATCTGTCTGCTTCTGTTTCACTTCCAGTCCATCTTTCTAGTAATCAGATCACCAGTCACTGGAGGGCAGCTCTGACACTAGGAAGCAAAACCATGCCTCTACTAAGATGGCCACCTCCACATAGGTGCACAGTACAGAACAAGGCATGGTAAATCACCAATAGGAAAGATCAGCTGTATGGGGCCTTTAGGCAATAATCACTTGCCCTGTACTTGCATTTTTTTCATCACAGCTTCCACAGATCAGGCCTTCTGTAGGAAAGAGGTATATAGAAAATCAAATAACTGATGACCTTTATATAGGTTTATGTGGTCATGCAATTTGGAGAGCATGTGTGTGTGGGTTTATTCTCAGAGGATTGTGGATGTATGCAATACTAGAGACACATGATAGATTCTCTGGATAGAGGAGTAGTACAGACTGTGCATTGAAAGATTTCTCACAGTAATTCTTAAATAATTATTATGAATAATAACCGCTTAGAGGAAATTACTCTTTTAGAACCATAAACACATGATTTTTGTACCATAAAGCAGTGAGACTATACGCTCATGCAAAACCCTATTTTCAATCATGCTGACTTCAGACAATATCCACTGATAAAAAAGGTTATCTTCCATTTCAATAATATGCATGACCAACAATGACATGAAATGTGCTGATACATTAGTTTTATAACGAATTTAATAACCCTTTACTTGCTTTAAAAAATCTGCCTGAGACAAACTACTCCTTATCCTTCACAGTCCTCCCCTAGAAAATCGAATGTGCTTATCCCGTTATCTTCCCAGAATGTTTGTTGCTTTACTTGACCCCCCCTCCCCCCTTTAAACCAGTCATACACCTCAAATTATTTAAATAACTTGAATAAGCAGTTGTAAAGAAAGATCCTGGCTAGTATGACTTATGGGTCTCATAGTGGTTGGTGGGTCATCGTCCCTTCTCAGCATGAACAGCTTAAAAAGTAGTATTAGTGAAAGGGTATGCAGGGTCTGAATTCTACGTGAACTGTTTATTTTGATGTACTGCAGAGCAGAGATAACTAAATTGTTCAGTTTTTTTTAAAAAAAACACTTTCAGACAGTTATTAAGGCAGAAAATTCTATTTTTTTTTTTTTTTATCCTGGTGAAAAAAAAATTATATATTTATTTTAGTAAGAATTTGAATCGGTAGTTTCATATGACTTTTGTTTTAGGTTTTTTTTATACCAATTTAAAAAATACAGAAACAAATATTGTGCAGGAAAACAATCATACAATAAATGGTTTCTAAACTTTTTTACATATTTCTGAGCAGCGGCATACTGAAGAGTATAACTTAAAAAATGAGAGCAAAAAATACATATCATAAATAGTTTCTATTATTTATTTCAAGCTGTAATTCAAAAAGTTTTACAGAGTCTTAGTAAAGGGAGTCTTGTGTTTTCAATGTTTTCTAGACAGCGATACAACTCTTGGGAGAAGTGCCTCTGTCATCAAATCTCTGGAGAATTCTTATTTAGCTTGCCTACATCACTATAGATAAACCAAAACAAAACAAGATATCGAAGTAATTTCTAAGTTGGTACAAACAAGGATTCTTTCCAAATGGATTACCTGCAGAATAAAGTAAATATTTTTTAAATGTATTATATAACAAGATTAAAAAAAGGCTACACATACCTCTATATTTTTCTTACCTCACAGCCCAATATGCAAAAGGCTTTAAAGTGTATTAAAACCCAAACACTTAAAGCAGGAAAAATAAAAGATCCGTAAAAGTAAAAATAAAAATGTTTTGCTGCTATGCCGACCTTTAAGCCAGAGATGTGCTCTTCTGTCAATAGATGTTGGCAGGGCTTTTTTTCTCAGAGAATATGTGCAGGAACTCCCATCATCTAAGTTACTGTCTCCACCCCATACCCACCTCCGAACATTGTCCCTTGGTTCCACCCCCTACCCACCTCCCAGTAGTGCCCCTTTAAAGAGAATACAGAGCCAAGTATCATTTTGTGGTGCTAAGTAATTTGTATGGAATTTGTTAATGATAACAAGAAAAGCTACTCATTCACTCGCTTGTTATCTCTAACCTTGATTATTACAACTACCTTCACTTAGGCCTACCCTTACACAGGCTATCCCCCGGTCAGTCTATCCTGAATGCTGCTGCCAGACTCATCTACCGTACCAACTACTCGGTGTCTGCCACCCCTCTCTTCCAATCCTTCCACTGGCTTTTTGAATGCCCAGAGAAATACATACAAAATACTAAAAACAACATACAAAGCCATTCACAACTCTTCCCCAAGCTTTATCTCCAATCTTGTCTCAACATATCACCCAAACTGTCCTCTCCACTCCTACCAAGACCTCCTGCTCTCTGGCTCCCTTTTCTCCTCCTCCCATGCTCATCTTCACGACTTCCCCCATCTCTGGTACTCTCTACCTCAATCTGTCTGGCTGTCTCCTTCTCTGGCCATTGTTAGGCGATCCCTAAAAACTCATCTCTTCAGAAAAGCCTTTCCCACCTTAACCTAACAACTAAACTTCTATTTCTTCCATGAGCTTATCCCTCACAGTTATTACCTTTTGTACCACTTGCCCCTCCCTATTAGATTGTAAGCTGTTATGAGCGGACCCTCTCAACCCTCTGCCATTTTATTGTACTGTCACCGTTAATATTGTAAAGCACTGCACAAACTGTTGGCGCTATATAAATCCTGTCTAAATTAGAGGTGTCCAAACTTTCTAAAAAAGGGCCAGTTTACTGTCCTTCAGACTTTAGGGGGGTCGCACTGTGACCAGTGGGAGTAAAAAATGCCCCAACATCACGTGGAGAAAAAAATGCCCCTTCTGGGAGTAATAGTGCCCCATTGTTGGTATCGGTGGGAGGAATAGTTCCCTATTGTTGCTGTCAGTGGGAAGAATCACACCCCATCATTGGGTCTGTGGGAGGAATAGTGCTTCATCTTTGGTGTCTGTGGGAGAAATAACACCCCATCATTGGTGGGAGGAATAATGCCTCATCACTGGTGTGAGTGGGAGGAATAGTGGCCCATCACTGGCATCAGTTGTGGAAGGAATAATGCTCCTAGGGCAAGGTACAGGCAAGCAAAGGGTCCCAGGGCCCTAGTTTCGAGACCACTGGTCTACATAAAAGGAATTTTCTCACTGTGTATTTTACAAAATATAGGCATGTGATTTGCTGGTGAAACAAGGATCTGCTGATCATGCGCCTACTGTTTCTATGTTAAAGTGACAGAAATGTTACCTTCCACAGCAAAGTAAATTTCCTTCTTCCCTTTTACATAAAGTTTACATAAAGACAAAAACAATGGGAAATACGCATTTTTTGGCTTTCTTGCTTTATAAAAAATGCTTCTAAACTCAAATGCCTAGAAATGACTATAAATGACCCTGTGTACATGTACTGATAAGATAACATAGAGGAGAGTTCAGGGGCAGCTGAAAAACGCCCAACTGCTCCTAAACGTCTGTTTACTAGCAGCAGTGTACATGAAGCCTAAGATAACAAGTAGTTCATGAGAACAAAAAGGCATCAATAGGTTAAGGAAGCATAAAAATGGAATTTCTTGAACACCAGCTTTTATCGAGAGAATGCTATATACCTGGAGTGTATAGGAACAGATGGTATTTATTCAAGCAAGGTAAATGCTTGGAGGTACTGGTAACATTAATAACAATCTTGTTTGAATTTTACTCCTGCTTTGCACACAACAAAAAATGTACATAACAATAAATACATCTGTATTATTTAAAAAACAGATATCTTCTCTTCTCAGATCATCACAGTACAAAAAAACTTCAAAAAAAATCCTATGATTATTTAAATGTTTACTCTGGTAGTAATCTGCCTTATAGTGAAAAGGGATTTTGAGCATCAATAGAAAGCCTCCAACTGTTTCAGCTTATATACCCACAGCCCCCCATAGATAACAGGGGATCCACTACCTGCTCTTTTTAACACGTTGAGGTAGACTAACATCTGACAGCTCAGACACAATAGTGTCCTTACAACACTGCTATATGTGAAAGGCATGTCACAACAGAAAAAACTCAGGAGCTAGAAGGAAGGACCAGCTGACACTCTAAAAAAAAATATATAAATGCTCTTTTACCCTTTTATGACCAAAGGTCATCGATACCAGGCCATATTTCTTAGCATCAGCATGTGTGGGTTAATTTGACAGTGACTCTATGACTAATTTGTATGCCTAAATCATTTTCTGATTTTTTTTTTATAGTAACACATAAGGCTTTCATTTTGTACACTATTTATTATTATTTAATTATTATTTGTTAATGACCCTGGATTTTTATTTATTTTTTATTAAATGCCAACAAATGCACCAAAAAGTAAACCAAATACAGTTTTTACATTTTTCTACTTACTTAAAAGGAGAAGTCCAACCTGGGTTTGCTTGGCTGGGCTTCTTCTAAGGGTCACAGGAGTGCAATTCGTTTTGCACTCCTGTGATCTGTTTTCAGCAGAGAGCGGTCTGAAGTCCGCTCTCTGCTGACGTCACTGGAATCAGTCCAGGCACCATGTCATCCCGACTTCAGAAGTCTGGATCTGCCAGGTGCCTAGACCGATGGCAGTCTCAGCCTCTCAGGGAGACGCTG
Organism: Lithobates clamitans; assembly: GCA_037952925.1. Classification (NCBI taxonomy): domain Eukaryota; kingdom Metazoa; phylum Chordata; class Amphibia; order Anura; family Ranidae; genus Lithobates; species Lithobates clamitans. The sequence goes on along the minus strand of JBBGZY010000501.1, from coordinate 2,403,774 downwards.
AGACGGCCGCTCCCTGCCCCTCCACAGCTCAGCGCTCCAGTGAGCGTGGAGGAGCAGAGCAGGAGAGCTGCGGATTGACAGTCAGCAACTCTCCTGTTGGGGAGCCGAGTGAACCGAGCCATCGTGGTGTTTTGTGGCTTGGTTCTCAGTGCAGGGACGCTGGGGGACAGATGCAGCATCGGACCGATGCTGCATCCAGCTAGGTAAGTATACTAGGAAAGAAAAAAACAAACCCATACTTCTCCTTTAATACATTTTTATTACAGTATGAATTACAGTATAAAACAGCGGAGATTGCAGACTGAAGGTGGTGGTGTTCATCTTTGTAGTAAAGGCTTCATATTTGTAAAAAAACAAAAAAAAACCAAAAACCTTACAATCTGTTTTTGGTGACACAGTACAGTAGATAGCTGACATAGTATTCACATGACCGGAAGCACTGTGATGAGTTCCTGATCATTAGTGGGGTACATGAGAGTAAGCAGCCATGCAAAGTATAGTATGCTGTTTCTTAAAAGGGGGGCTTACATTACTACATACATATGTAATGTATATTCAGCATAAGACATTGTGCTGGGGGTCACAGCATAAACATATTATTAAAAGAGAAGTATGTTTTGTTTTTTTTTTAAATTATACTTACCTTGTGGATGGAGCATCAGACCGATGCTGCAGCTGTCCCCAGGCGTCTCTGCATTGAGAACCGAGCCACCGAACATCGCCAATGGCTCGGTTCTCACAGATCCCCAGAGAAAGCTGCTGATCCTTAGTCAGCATCTCTCCTCTCTGATCCCCCACACTCACTTGAGCGCTGAGCTGTGGAGGGGCGGGGAGAGGCCATCTCAGTGGCTCGCTGAGACACTGAGACTGCCATTAATCAAGGCAGCTGGTGGATCCAGATTTGGGAAGTCGGGATGATGTGCTGCCTTGACTGATGGCAGTGATGTCAGCGGAGAGCGGACTCCAGACCGCTCTCCGCTGAAAACGGGTCACTGGAGTGCAAAACTGATTGCACTCCTGTGACCCATAGGAGAAGCCCAGCCTAAAAAGCTCAGGCTGGACTTCTCCTTTAACAATAGAAAAATGTTATATATAACAACCCAATATAATTTTACTTGAAAAATCTCCTTTTGTGTTTTCTATCTGCTGGTCATCTTTTTTCACAACTTCCTGGATTCCCTGCATGCTTTGCATCTTCTCTGCTGGTATTTACTTAAATTTCTAATGACTACATGCCCCTTGGTACCTTGATGCCTGCCAGCAGTGATGATGCAATGTGTTTCCTGCACTGCCTGTGCCTTCTGTACTTCAGAAGGCAGGCTCTGTGAAATCCACGACACACTAATGCACAGTAAATATGTGTCACAGAATTCAAGAAAGTTAATGTGTGGGGATCTTCACAAAGTAGGTTTGCAAACATCAAGAATGTTCAGATTAATAGGGGTAGGTTATTGAACTTCAGTGTGACAACGAATAAATGATTTTAAATTTTGACCACAGATACACTTTAAATAACGGATATTTTGTAATGAAAGTTTTCATTCTATAGGCAAGAAAAAGGGAATAAAATATATTTTCATAAAATCCTGGAGGCTGTGCATGAAGTTCTTAAAGTAAGCTTGCATGAAAAACATACTTTACATTTAACTGAAAGCAATTTTTAACAGCAAGTTCTCCCTTTCTTTGAAGATTGATTACATATGTAAAAAAGAACAAAGGGATTGCTTTACTATAACTGGAGAGTGCAAAATCTGGTGCAGCTCTGCATAGAAACCAATCAGCTTTGAGCTTTCTTGTCAAAGCTTAACTGAACAAGCTGAAGTGAAAAGCTGATTGGCTACCATGCACAGCTGCACCAGATTTTGCAATTTCTAGTTTTAGTAAATCAACCCCAAAGTGTCGAGCACCACTTGGGTGTAAGTTCACAATCACAAAAGCATACCTGAGCTTACAGCCTTAGGAAAGGGTTTCTGAACCAGCCTGCTTGAAAGCCCAGGTCTCAACAGTGTTACTACAAAGAATGTAATTGTGACTCCATGGGGTCTATCTATAAAATGTTCTACAAACATCTGCACATATAGAATGAAAATCACCATATTTCCTCTAATATAGGTTGTTCATATGTGACCATAATGCGTTTCTTTTTCATAAATGCTTCAATCAGGAAAAGCACGCATTATGGCCACTCGGTGGCGCTGAGAAAATAGGAACTATACATATTAAAGAAAAAACATTGATTATCTTTCAAAATGTTCATAATTTTTGCCGCCCCCTCCCCCCATCAAAATACAATAGCACAGCAAGGGAGATCACTGTACTGATATTGGATCGTTAGTACAGCGGCTCCAACCTGAGCTGTCAGTCACCAGAGTTTGTCAGTCACCAGAACTAGTGGTGTGTACTAGACTTTACAATGTACACTAGCCATGGGTTTAAATACTCAACAAGACTCAAGCTATTGCACTCCAGTTAGGAGCTGGTTTTGGACCTGCAGTGATACCATAGTACAAAGTACAGGGCAGGGTCTTTTAAGCACACTATAGACTTGATGCAGGAAGATGTTAATTGTATTTTCAAGTTTCTATGTAGGGCTGTGAAAGAATTAAACCAGAGTTGTTTTTTCTTTAATGCACTGCTGGTCACAGTCATACTCAAAAGGGCTCTAAACAGGCTGGCTTTTATATCTTATAAAAATTCTTCCACTGCCACAAGAATTTAATAAAAATAAGGGTGCAATGTTGAAGCTCTTTACAGTCTAAAAAAAACAAAAACAAAAAAAAAAACAGAACACAGTGAAAAGGGGGGTAGGCATGAAAGAGAGGCAATGCTTTATTTTGTACAGAATGTGCCATGGGCGATTTAAGTTAGAGAAACAATTTGATCGCCTGACCTGACCAGTAGTCCCTTCCTCTGCAACCCTTCTTGGTACAGGGGGTCCCCGGGTTACGAACAAGATAGGAACTGTAGGTTTGTTCTTAAGTCGAATTTGTTTGTAAGTCGGAACAGTACCTTTTTTAAGTGCAAATCCAGCTTGTCGTTTACTTTTTTTTATTTTTGTATAATTTTCTTATTTTTAATATCATTTTTCTTATTCTTTACTTTTTTTAAATCACTTTTTTATTTTATTAATTTAATTATTACTGTATTTCTTATTATTTTTTAATTTTTTTATTTATTTTTTTATCATATTTTTTTCATTTAACTTTATTGCTATCACACAGGAGAAAACAATTCCCTGTGTGATAGCGATTGGAGGTGACAGGTTCTCTTTATTGACCCTGTTACCTCCAAAACAGGAGTCCTAGCACTGTGCTAGATTTCCTGTTACAGCTGAGGGGAGGAGCACAGCTCTCCCCTCTCACTGTTTACATCAGTGGCAGGGACAGGAGACAGCAGATGGATGGATGGATGGATGGATGGATGGAGAAAGCAGCAGTGTCTGCGATCCGAATCCAGGCAGGCCGGCCGCGATGCACCTGCGCAGGCCAGTGGCGCAGGAAAGTCCGGGGATCTTGGAGGCTTCACTAAGCCGCACTGGGCCGGACAAGGCCACAGCCACAATGGGCAATTTTAGCGGCCTGGCAGGCCACCAGACCGTACCAGGCCGGTGGATGGGCAGGTCAGGATGACGAGGGGGGCCCCTTAACTTCGCAGCCAGGCCAGGAACGGCTCACTCCAGCAAGGAGAGGAAGATGGCGTCGGCAGTCAGTGATGTCGCTCGGGCCCCGTTCGTAAGTAGGAGTCGTTCGCAACTCGGATGTTCGTAAGTCGGGGACCCCCTGTATCCCCTAGTGACTGGTACCTTTATTACCTGTCTTGATAACATAATCATCCTCAGCCTTTAGGAAAGTCTGCAGTAAAGAAATTCACAAATGATTTAAGGAGCATTAGAGGAACAACTATGTCCTCATTTATGTTGACAGGTAATTCATTATATTCTGGGTGATTTTTATTTTGCAACACATTCTCTATTCAACAAAAAGACTGCATTCTTCAACTATTATACAGCAAGGAATTTGAATTATAGTTTGACTTGTACACAATTGTCCTGATCATTTGGGTACAAACAGCTTGAGAAATCAATATGTGTTATGCAAGATCACTGTAAATACCATTTATAACTGTACCTTGCGTATTGACAGCTCTCGAGTAAGCAAGATCATAGATCACTTTCACAGTATATTTAAATTCCCTTTCAATTAGTCTATTCCTTAGAGAATGTACATATTTCTTCAAAACTAGGAAATACCTGTCATAGCTAAGCAATATCCCTCATCCGAATGGCATGTTCAACACTGCCTCGAAATATACAAATATGATAATAACCCACTTTCTAATTTAATTTTGTTGTCATAAGTGCTATTATACAATTACTTTTTATTTATGTATGTTTTTACGTCATAATATATAAGACTACATGAAGAAAGTAACATCTGAGAGAGGAGGAGAGAGGGAGAGTCAATGTGTTTGTATATGCATATACAATATGCACAAAATCTATCTATCTATGTTTTTATTTATAATTATTTAAGAATTTTATTTATATTAACCTACCGTATTAGGTTTAACTGCAATCCAAATCTTTATCTATTTATGTTTTCATTTATAATTACCGTATTTATTGACGTATAACATGCACTTTTTCCCCCTTAAAATAGGGGGAAAATCGTGCGCGCCTGTTATACGCCAATATAGGGCTGCCTCAGAGGGGAAGGAGGGAACAAGCACCGCCGAAATACAGAGCTACGATCTCATGTGTATTCGGCTCGGCTCGCAGCTCCTAGCGTTGACATCCCAGCATTGGACTGGTGTTATGTCCATCATAGGAGCCGAGCCAAGGGGTGGGACTGGGCATGACTGCGAGCCAAGCCGTGTACACAGGAGATCCGGCTTTGTCTTTTCCAGCAATGTCAAGCCTGCAGATGGGCACAGATTAGCCTGCAATTATGGACATGGCTGCAGATGGGCACTGATTAGGCTGCAATGATGGGCATGGCTGCAGATAGGCACTGATTAGGCTGCAATGATGGGCAAGGTTTTTTTCCTGAAACGTTCCTCTTAAAATTAAGGTGCGTGTTATACGCCTGTGCGTATTATACGCCTATATAGTATTTAAAACTACTATTAGTTATTAGCCTACCATATTAGGTTTAACTGCAATCCAAATCTTTATCTATCTATGTTTTTATTCACAATTATTTAAAAATACTATTTATATTAACCTACCGTATTAGGTTTACCTGCAATCCAAATCTTTCTCTCTCTCTCTCTTCTCTCTCTCTCTCTCTCTCTCTCTCTCTCTCTCTCTTTCTCTCTCTACCTATCACAGGGTTTCTCAACCAGGGTTCCTCCAGAGGTTGTTCCATAAACAATGAGCAATTTCTGCCTCTCAGATAAGTTCCCACTGACAACATTGAGCTTTTTAGCTATCTGTAAAGGGGTAATTCTATCCAGTGACCAAAAGTGTGGAGCATTCTTCCCAATGACCATCACACTAATGTATCAGGAGTTGTAGAGATAGTCATTTTCAACAGGGGTTCCCTAAGACCAGACAGTTATTTCAAGGGTTCCTCTGTGTTGAGAAGGTTGAGAAAGGCTGGTCTCCTCTAGTTTCTATCTACAGTATCTATCTATTGGTCCACCTATATCATATGAAAGTTGTGGTGTGAAAATATGGATTGATATATTCTATCTATCTATCTATCTATCTATCTATCTATCTATCTATCTATCTATCTATCTATCTCTATTTTAAAATAACAATGACATTACTGTATTACAGTTTTTTTACTGTGAACCAATCTAAGACCTATCAACCTATAAAAATGCTTACTTTCCTCATATAAGTTAGTACATTTAACAAAACTAATCAAGAAATACCAAGTTCATTGCAACTTTTTTAACCAACCCACCGCTTCTTAAAATATCTATGCCTGTTCAGTTTTTAGAGATGGAACTGATTTGTACTAAACCCACTGAACCCATTTCTGCTGCTGTGATTTCTTCTAGATCTTTCTTAAAAATTGCATGCATCTCATTTTATATTCTGTGTACTGCCTGCTGTCAACCATTGTGACATGATGAATAAACATTGTGTTTATTTCACTGTTTTAACAAGCTTTGTATTAACGTAAAATGAAAGATTTCTTCAGAAAAATAGAACAGGCAGACAGCTGACAAACAACACATTCTTTTTGACAAAATACAGTATTTACCATAAATAGGATATTATACAATGCAGCACTCAGAGCATATTGAGCATTTCTGAAGTATTTCAGAGGGATATAACTAATAAAATTATAATGAGTAACTCTACAAGCAATCTCTAAATATCTCGATACTATCTAGAAATTAATACAGAAGTAGTCATAGCTGAAGAGTTAGATATACATGGCTGTTCCCTTTTCTGCAAGAATTATTATTTGACATTAAGTTCTCTTTACTATTTAGAGCTGATGTATAGATCAGTGGTGGCTGGTGGTATATTTTTTTGGGGCGGCAGAAAACAATCCACCCGCCGTCACCCTCCCGGTCGGTCTGCCAGGTCACAGGCACCTCCCCCCGGTCGGTCTGTCGGTCACCAGCCCCGCACTTACCCCATCTAGGTGGCGGGCAGTGCTTCCTCCGGGTGGTGGCTTCACTCTGCCTCTCCTCCTCCTGGTGCTTCCCTGCGTCTCCTCCCTCATCCTCCTCATGGTCAATAGGATCACTTCTCCTCTCGACCAATTGGGTGATGGTTCTCAGGAACAGCTTCCTGATTGGCCGGGAGGAGAACCAGGAAGACAATTGCGAATATTAATTCACTATTGTCACACAACTGGGTGGGCTCTGTGCCCTGAGCCCATCCTTTTTTGAAGCCTATTAGAGCCTCTGGCTCTAATCACATTCTTCTAAAAAAACAAAACAAAAAAAAAAACATTGGAATCCATGTGTTCGGCGCCCAGCATGTACATTAGGGGGTCGGACGCATGCTTTAGGGGGGTGGCACTCCTGCACCCTGTATGGATGTGCCGCCACTGATATAGATTAGCCCTGTCTCCATGAAGTACATGTCTAGTCTCTACATCAGCCTTTCTCAACCAGGGTTCTGTGGAATCCTAGGGTTCCTCCAGAGGTTGCTAGTGGTTCCTTGAGCAAGGAGCAATTTCTGCTTCTCAGATAAGTTCCCACTGATGTCAATGGTGTTTTTAGCTATCTGTAAGGAGGAAATCTTCCCACTGACCACAAATGTAGGAAGCACCCTTCCCACTGACAATCACAGTAATTTAGAATGAAACGTATGTCAAGGGCGCTCAGAATGTCAGGACCAGGCAGTTAGTGTCTTTGTTGGATGGATAAAGTGGTCTTCTTATCCTTGAATCTGTAAGTGTTTTTAATCTTGTTTGGGGATATTAAAAGTTTTAATTCTGCACTTAGAGGCGCCTTTTCTTCTTTTATTTGTAATTTAGAGTGAGCTGTAGCTATAGTATATTTTAGCAAGGGTTCCCTGATACTAGAAAGTTATTTCAAGGGTTCCTCCATGTTAGAAAAAAAAAGTTGAGAAAGACTGCTCTTCATTGTCATAACGGGCCCCATGTAAGTGAAAGAAAAAGCAGAGTTGTGGTTTATAACAACAACCAGATTTCTTGATTTCCACCGTGAAACTGACACTTCTGGGTCGATCTCTGTGGTCCTCGGCAGGTCTTACTGGTTCTTTCTGACCTCTAAATACCGAATTATACCACTTAAGCCCCTACTGTCTTTAAGAGTAACACAAAGTAAATGTGCATAATATTATTTTCCTAGACCTGAACAGCACTTTGCAAAGTGAACAGTCTTTTTTCTTTTAGTGAATCAACCCCTAAGGCTCCATGCACACTGGGCTTGAAAAAAATGCCGGTTCCTTTGGCGGAAAAAAAATGCTCATGTAGAGTTTAGGTGAGTTTAGGAGAGTTTAGCATCTTTTTCTGCCAGAAAGCGCCCATTAAAAACGCAAACCAGAAGGGGTTTTTTTTCCTGCCTTTAAACGCCAAGCTCAAAATATGCCTTTAATTGTTCTAATGTGCATGGACACATGGAATAACATTGAGCTGCTTCAACAGGCAAAACACACTGAACTGAATAAACAACTCTCCCATCTTGTGGTGCACTGCCACTAATCAGAAATATGTATTATATTAGGAGACAAGGATCTTGACAATGTGCTACAGTACTAGAGTGATCTATCTATCTAAGGATACCTGCAGTAGCTGGATATTGCAACATAGCAAAGTGTTAAGACGTGGGCCACTTTACAAGGTTGCTTTATTTGGAGCCCATAGTGACTTTTCCTGGCACAGGCATTAAAGGCTGCCATTGCTATTTCCTATTCTACAATGGAGGCAGCCATTCCAACATTTTATTCTACAAATGCTACTTTCTTGGTCATGAAAAAAGAAGAAAAAATTAAATTTTTACCCTTTTTGCTTAAACAATTTGTGTTTCTTGCCTAAAACAAGCATACAAATAAGGATCTCTAACTTTTGTTCCAGGTCAGTGACTAGCATCTTTATAAAAAAACATTTGGCCTATGTATTAACCAAACCACTAGTATCATTCTTTAGATGAGAGGCAATGGCAATTTAAGTTTAGAAGTGTAAATGGGCTTAAGGACTTTTAAACTCAATAAACGTTCACTTTAATAAATCATGAGCTATTTAAATAAAGTGATCCACTCCTGCAATACAAAAAGTTGATTTAGGGCAGCACTGTATTTTGTGACTTCATTAAAGAGGATCTTCACTGCATCTGAGCACCACAAACCAAAAACACTATTTAATTCATTTTTAATATTCAAAGCAAACTTCCCCTATCTATCTATGTCTCTATGCTTTATTTTGTTGAGAAATCACTGCAAAACACTGAAAAACAATGCCCTAGCATTTCTGACTGGGACCAACTTGAGTAAGGGCAAATGATTAATGTAGCATTTACTTTCTGAAATCCATCTGCCCTTAGCTCAAGCAAGAAGAGTGAAGACTCCTGGGATGTATGACATCATTTGCCTAGGCAAGAAACCAGTAAGTAACTTAAAGTGTTACTAAACCCACAACAGTAAAATCAGTGTGTATATGCAGTAAAGCATGCTTGTTATACTCACTGTGAAACCTAAGGGGTTAATCCTTTGCATTGTGTAAAAAAGGCTGTTTTTCTCTGATCCTCCCCTTCTTCCACAGTCCCCAAACCATCTCCTGATAGAACAGAGCCTTGGGGTCACTCTGCACATGATCAGTTTGGTGTGTATTGCTAGAGATTTTTTTTTATTTTTTGCCCTGGCTGAGGAAAGGAGGTTCCCACTCAAGATTTGATGGTACATGGCCCCATCCATCATCCCTTTGATGCGGTGAAGTTGTCCTGTCCCCTTATCAGCACAGGGCCAATCAGCACTGTCCAGACAGAGGGTCAGGGGTCCTGCAGCCTCATAGGACAACCAAGGAAAAATAAAAGCTCTTCCTACAAGCTTTAACCAGTGCCCTGCTGGACACTGATAGAAGTCACAAAACTGCTCTAACTGCTGATGAGAAAAGGTATTTAGCAGTTCATATTTACTAAAAATATTGCATTTCCATGTTCTGTGTACTGTGGGAGACCGGATTTAGTGAATGCAGGGTCCTGGGTTTAGTAACACTTTAAGAAATGTAAAAAAAAAGTAAATATGTTATACTTTCCTATCTATTTTCTTATGCTGCAGCATGAGGATTAAAAATAATCAGTTGATCGGGAGGGTTGCACTTTAATGTGATTACATTATGATATTTACTTAACTTAATATACAACCTATATTAATACATCTGGCAAGGTTATGTTAGCTCCTGTATAGAATAAGCAGCAAACACTTGTAAAATACCCAAACTACATTCATATGCTGAAAATGAGCACTTAAAATTGCAAACTATATATATATATATATATATATATATATAGTTTTTGCAAAATGTCTGAGAAAAGTTATGACTATTGTAGAGATCCAATTTTCTTTCTATGTTAATCTCTAGTACTCTATAGTGTACCGAGGCTCACTAGACATCGTATTTAATGGATTAAAATTTGTTTGTGGAAAATTTCTTGTAGGTAGATTATCTTGACGTAATTGGGATACCACTAGTCTATTCCAACGGTTTATTGTCCAGAGCGTACTGTCTGTTTTGGTTTACAGACAGGAATCAATCAGTATCCCTCCTTATAACTAACTGAAACTAGTTCCATTCCACTGCACATAAAGAGGCTGCTAGGCAGCTCTATTGATTACATGGCAAAGCATGCTGGGGGATTATTTAAAACTGCAGCAACACACACAGCTAGAGGCCATATGGATTTTACTGTGCCTTTAATACAAAGCTTGCCCTGTTTTCTTATTTACTCCAAAATCTCCTGCTGTTGCAGTAAGTGATATGATCTGGCGGCAGCAATTGCAGCGGGTAGCCTGCAGAGGGACTTTTCATTCTTTAACTTAGGTTAAGGTTATTTGCTACCCTAAGGCTAAACACTAGAATAAAAATGCAGTTTCCACTATAAAAAAAATGATAACAACAGTACTGTAATAATATACTGATAGCAACAATAATAATAATAATATTAATAATAATGTACTGTACATAAAAAGGGAACAAAGTCCATAGAGGAGTTTCTTGGTCATTTGCAATTCACTGACCTGTCAATATCCTTTCATTACACAGAATTAAAATACGTTTTTTTTTTTTAAATCTTCATCCAGAATCCCTGTATATTATGTTTATGAAATGTTTAAATGATATACTTTTTAATTGCAGAAGAATGAATGAGATACTAATAATAAAAAAGGAAAGCTGGTTAAAATAATAACATTACTAAGTTCGTCTTTTTAAAAAACGCTGCGTTAAATGCACATATTATCAATCATATGTACTATAATGAGATTATAATGCATGTTCCACTGATTACAGATATTGTGTATAACACTGTCACAATAGCAGATGCAAGACCAAATTCATTTAACTGACAAGTGTTGCTAATTCACTGTACAAGTGCTGTGAAAGGCGTATGTTTTGCAAGGAATAAACACTTTACAGGATTTTAGATGCTGTTACTATCCTGATAGTTGTGGACTGAAAGACAAGTCAGGTCAGCTTAATGTCAAATGAATGGACCTAATTCGAGCTGATACATGCATCAGTGCAGTTCTGACTAGACTCTCGATTGCAAGGCATTAAACCAATGTAATTTGAGCTTTATCTACTGTAAGTGATGTAAGTTTGACCATAACTAAAGTGCAGTCGTTTTGTAAGCCTAGTAACAATTGTTGTCTTTTGTCTACTGCAGTCCCATTTACAGTATATGATAAATCATTATAAAATGCAGGACCATGAAGGGATATTATTATCGTATTGATACAAATAAAAGCTAAGTATAGCCACCCAAGATTGTGATGATTAACTGTCACTTTACCAACGCTAGAGATGACCCAATTAGGAGACTGGTAATTATTGATTGCCCTAAATATTTCCATGCAGATCTGCAGGAAATTGTGCAATTCAGAAATCCATGCAACTGTGATTTAGAGGCTTTACTTTACTAAAGCTGTAGAGTGCAAAATCTGGTGCAGCTGTGCATTGTAGCCAATAACTTCTAGCTTGTTCAATTAAGCTTTGAAAAAAAACAAAACTTGGAAGCTGATTGGTTTCTACGCAAAGCTGCACCAGAATTTGCACTCTCTAGTTTTAGTAAATCAACCCCATAGATTGCAAGTTTCTCTGCTGCTTTGCACAACCTTCCCAGCACACTGCTGTATGCACAGTATTTGATTTGTTGTAGCTCATTGGGCAGCCCCTTCAAATGAATAGGCTGCCCTACTGCAGCACACATTTAATGCACCAAAAACAAAATAGACACCAAACTAAACAAAACAGACTCAAAATGGTTGATTTACTAAGGCAGTAGAGGATTCAATTAGCTCACAGAAAATGAGTCCACTTCAGAAGAAGAAGGTTATTATCCAAGATTTTACAAAACATGGCCCCAGCCATTGACCCCTTAATGCAGCAAAGTCGGTCTATACCTTTAGCAGAGAAATAGCCACAAAGCATAATGTTTCCACCTCCATGACTGTAGGGATGGTGTTCTTAGGGTCATAGTCAACATTTTTCTATCTCCAAACATGACGAGTCCCCCTCCTCAAGAGGGCACATGTACTAATATGCCAATGAACATCTAAATTATTCAGAGAAGTATTGGGAGGAAGTGCTGTGGTCGGATGAGACCAAAATTGGGCTCTTAGGCATTAACTCGACTCGTTGTGTTTGGAGGGTGAAAAATGCTGACTATGACCCTAAGAACACCATCCCTACAGTCAAGCACGAAGGTGGAAACATGATGCTTTGGGGCTGTTTCTCTGCTAAAGGTACAGGCCGACTTTGCCGCATTAAGGGGCCAATGGACGGGGCCACGTATTGTAAAATCTTGGATGAGAACCTTCTTCCCTCAGCCAGAACACTGAAGATGGGTCATGGATGGGTCTTGCAGCATGACAATGACCCAAAACATACCACCAAGGCAACAAAGGAGTGGCTCAAGAGGAAACACATTAAGGTCATGGAGTGGCCTAGTCTGTCCCCAGACCTTAATCCTCTAGAAAATGTATGGAGGGAGCTGAAACTTCAAGTTGCCAAGAGACAGCCAAGAAACCTTAAGGATTTAGAGAAGATCTGTAAAGAAGAGTGGACCAAAATCCCTGATGTGTGCAAACCTGGTCACCAACTACAAGAAACGTCTTACCTCTGTGCTTGCCAACAAAGTTTTCTCCACCAAGTATTATGTCATATTTTACTTGGGGATCAAAAACGTATTTTACTCACTGAACTGCAACTTAATTTATAGCATTTGTTTTAATGTGTTTCTACACATACACCTATGATAAAAATTATAGACCCTTCATTTCTTTGTAAGTGGGCAAATTTACTAAATCTGCAGGGGATCAAATAATTATTTCCCCCACTGTATAAGTATGGGAATTCAGCGGGACCATATAATGGATCTCCTTCTTGCAGAGTATTTTCATAGCACTCAGTGATTGACTAAATCTGATACTGATAATGTGACAATAGCACTTCTATTATTAATTGACTGCACTAATTGCACGTACTGCAGCAACAACACTGTTATGTTGTTGCTGCAAAGTTGTGCAGAACCTTGCACCTAGTAAATCTAGGTGCAAGTTAGGGTGTGACTACGCGGCGACAAAAATTGACATCAGAGTGCTGGCAAGATGTGACGTTAAGCACGATCCCAGTAGTGTGGCTAGTGGCATGTGTAAGCAGCTAGAGCCTGACTAAATGATAAAGATCGCTAATGATTTTTTTACTTGTTTGTGAGTAACATTTTAAGAGGTTTGTTGTATAAAAATGTAAACTGGATTACGCTATGAGGATTGTTTGTTCCTCTATGTTTGAGTCACAGTTCTAATGAAGACTGTCAGAGTGAGGAGCAGGGACCAGAGGCTATAATTACACTGTGGTTGGATTAACAGGTGTTTTGTGCCGATCTGTAAAAGGAAAGGCAATATTATGTGATGAGTGCGGTGACAAGAGGGGGCGTGTCTCACTTATGCAGAGTGGTGATAATAGCCATTTCAAGTGGACATGAAGCAACAGTTTATGGACTTTTTTCCAGATATATGGTTTATGGACTCTTTTTAAGCACACGATTATCACTGGAGGTGGTGGTGTGGTGTCTAAATGTTATATGAAGTGATAGAGCACTACTAGAGTAATCTTCAATGCTAACTCTTTGTTATAGCCAATTAAAATGACAGCTTTACATTTAACTGATTTAGGACTAGCCTAGCCCGTTCTCGGCATCCCCAGAGCAAAGTCCTAATCTTTTTGATGATTCTCCCTCATATTCTGATCACAGGTGTTTTTCCTGGAGTTAAAATTTAGTGTGAACTTTTAGTTTCCTTGCTTCCCCAAGAAAATATCTGGTACTTCCAGGTATAAGGAGAAGATGGGACATGCCCCCTGCCTCTCCACAATGCAGCACTTGGTGAAGCAGTTTTCTTGCTCCCCCAAGAAAATACCTGGTACTTCCAGGTTTAAGGAGAAGATGGGACATGTCCCCTGCCTCTCCACAATACAGCACTTGGTGATGGAGTGGACAAGCCAAGAAATGTCACAGTGTAGAAGAAAAATGTACATGTCAAGTCAAAACATGGGTACCTCAGGGATGAATGGTGGACAGTAGATCAGAGAACAAGGTAGTGGTTCACTTTAAACCACATCTGTCAAACAAAAGGCCCACTGGCTGAATCTGGCCCACCAAGTCATTTCATATGGCCTTCATACCTTTTCTCCAGCTGCAGCACCTCCCTTGTCTCTGCTCTCACCTTGTCTCAGCAGTCGGCAGCAGAGAGGAGGACAGAACTCCTCCACCAGATCCTGCAATTCTCTGTGCAGCTGCAGAGAGGATCATCCCTGCCCCCCCTCCCATCTCAGCAGTCAGCAGTAGAGAGGATGACAGAACTCTTCCTACAGATCCTGTTCCTCTCTGTGCAGCCACAGCACCCCCTCGTGTCCGCCTCTCCTGGTCTCAGCATTCAGCAGACTCCGGCAGCTCACTCCAGCCCTCTTCTGGTTCTCTTCCAGACTCTGCACTTGCTGCTTCCCAGCTTCTTCCCAGCAGCAGTAGAAGGTAAGAGTGGTGTGCTGTTATCTAAGGGAGGGTGGGGGACTCTTGATTTCTGATGATAGGGGGGCTTTTGACATATGATGTAAGGGGGTGGGGTGCTCTTGACATCTGCTTATAATTATTATGAAATTACAATTCTATGCCAGTTGAAAAGGAGGGTTGCACGCCTCTGGCATCATAAGTTATTACTAACATCAGTAATAAACAAATGCAGTGGCATTTATTTAATATGATAAAGAGTAGACTATATTTATATAGTCTTACAAATATAACTGGCCCATGATGAAGTTTAGTTTGACACCCCTGCTTTAAACAATCACAAACACCCACTGCAACAATAAGTTTTATCTTTAAACCAGGACAAACTGTTATGCAAAATTAAATCTTCATAAGGAACAACAGCAAATATTTTCTGACATGCACAAATAACCAATGTACTAACTTTGTTTTGTTTTCGCCATTGTTTTTTTTTTCACTTTCCCAATACCACTGCTGTGTGGCCAGTACTGCAATGTAAACTGTAATTTACATGCAGCACAGCAGAAAATCTGAAATAATATTTTTTTTCTGTGAGAAATGCTCTGAATCACATTGTATAGATTTGGAATATCCATAGGAAAATAGGAAGTATTGTTACCTTGGCATGAAAAATTACAGAGCTTTAAAACAGATTCAGATACAGCATCACTTCACTACTGGCCTTTATCTTAATTCCATGCTTCTAGGGGTCGGCTGAACTAAATGTATAGCAATTTCAAGTCCATTTACAGGCACTCTTTGACCCTGCTGCTTACACTTTTAGTCGTTGTGTCATTTAGCGTCCTTCCTGATAGTTGTTAAACTATTTAGACTTGTCCAAAGGGAGTTAAAGTATGAGAAAGTATACAATGGCCAAAGGTCCCATGGAGGCTATTAGATAGCAATAGCTGTTTTAAAGTACAGATGCAATTCATGACTATGATTTGCAAATGCAGATGTCTCCTGACAAAATAAAGTGGAAATCGCTCTTTTATGTGATTGCATCACATTCATTATACTATTATTTCTTACCTAGACAGATACACAGGGTATCATTAGAAGCCAAATTACAGTTTGTATTAGAAAATAATATAGAAAATAGAGGTCATTTTTAGGTAGTATATCTGTAATGTTGACAAACAAAATTTTACTCCAATGTAGCCAGTAAGCATTAGAGCTCATCGTGATACCTCAAAGTTGGACTTATTTACATTTCACATTAAATTTATAATCCAATGGTAATTGTATTTCTTGGACTTACCAGGTTATAGATAGGAGATTTATTTTATACTGGCTACACTCAGATACAGCAATACTGCCTGATTATATCACTGGACCTAAGTATTTCATCATTTAGAAATGACCAAATAAAGTGTTTCTGACCGATAACAAAAACCTACAGGGCCTACAATAGTAGGTACAGCTTATGACAGCACACACATACAGATCTGAGCGCTCAGTGAATTCTCTTTTAGAAAACTCTGGTTGTTTGGATGATAACAATCAGCAATTTAAGTTGCAATTTTAAACTTGTATTTCTGGGTATTTCTTCCATCATCCTCAATCAGTTGGTGCAATGCCATATAAAAAAATTAAAAAATCTTTAAGTCTCATGATCATTGGAGTCTGTTGAAAGAGCTGTTTGTATTGTCCTAGCAACCAGACAGTTTCCCCTGTTCATTTTCCTATTTTCATTATAAACACCAAGCGAGAAGCATATAGGCTTCCAATGACAGCACATTCAATGCTTATAATTGTGAGGTTACCAGTGTGACTACAAAAATAAAAACATCTAAGCTAAAGCCCAAGTATGGTGGACAATGATAGGAAATCCTACTGAATTTCAATATCAACATCATACAAACACTTACAATGAAACCACTTGGTGGGCAAACATACTAATGTAAAAATATTTATACAAAAATGTTGGGATAAGATTTTAACTACATAAAAACACACAATTTTACCAGCTGTATAACCAGTGTGTAATATAATTATATTAATATAATGCTTACCAGAGGCACCCTAAGACATAAGGATGTTTGCTATGTACGTATGATCCAACTACAATGTTTACTGGGAAATATTTTTATATGGACATTTAAATTTGGTTTCCCAAACATGCATATTTATGGCTTTGTGGGATGGAGAGAAAAAAGCAAGATAACATCCCTTTTCCCAGATTATTTTGTGAAAGAACAATAGCGATTGGAAGAAAAAACCCAGCACATCTATTCTCTATTTTCAAAATCAGTCATCCAAGATTTTTGTGGAGATCAGAGGAGTAATGGCAATACTGGCCAAAATTGTCCAGACGAAGCAATAATCATCTTGTGCCTATAGGGGCTTTAATGTACAGATATATCTTTCATAGCACAGATAAACCCAAAGTTTATAAAAGAATGTACATAGCATGCAAAAAGCCAAATACACCTAACTAAATTCCCCAAACTATATAAAATGATATTCCAGTGAGATACCTTACCGGAAAACAATGTATCTGTTTATACAGTAAAATAAATGTTTGCATGCTTTTATTATCACAGTTAATAGTTAACTAAATTCAGATCTCATTTTATTAAAGAATAAAAAAAATGTTGTGCTGTACACTATATTTTGGGTGTCTATGATCTATTCCTTCAATTATTATTTAATAATGTTACCTATTGATCTAAAGTTGTAAAATAAATAACAATTTTTTTAGAATATATATATATATATATATATATATATATATATATATATATATATATATATATATATATATATATACAGTATCTCACAAAAGTGAGTACACCCCTCACATTTTTGTAAATATTTTATTCTATCTTTTCATGTGACAACACTGAAGAAATGACTCTTTGCTACAATGTAAAGTCACTGGAAGTTCAACATGGCACCTCATGGCAAAGAACTCTCTGAGGATTTAAATAAAAGAATTGTTGCTCTACGTAGATGGCCTAGGCTATAAGAAGATTGCCAAGACCCTGAAACTGAGCTGCAGCACAGTGGCCAAGACAATACAGCAGTTTAACAGGACAGGTTCCACTCAGAACAGGCCTCGCCATGGTCGACCAAAGAAGTTGAGTGCACATGCTCAGCATCATATCCAGAGGTTGTCTTTGGGAAATAGACATTGCTGACAACATTGCTGCAGAGGCTGAAGAGGTGGGGAGTCAGCCTGTCAGTGCTCAGACCATACACCGCACACTTCATCAAATTGGTCTGCATGGTTGTCGTTCCAGAAGGAAGCCTCTTCTAAAGATGATGCACAAGAAAGCCTGCAAACAGTTTGCTGAAGACATGCAGACTAAGGACATGGATTACTGGAACCATGCCCTGTGGTCTGATGAGACCAAGATAAACTTATTTGGTTCAGATGGTGTCAAGTGTGTGTGGTGGCAACCAGGTGAGGAGTACAAAGACAAACGTGTCTTGCCTACAGTCAAGCATGGTGGTGGGAGTGTCATGGTCTGGGGCTGCATGAGTGCTGCCGACACTGGGGAGCTACAGTTCATTGAGGGAACCATGAATGCCAACATGTCATGTGACATACTGAAGCAGAGCATGAGCCCCTCCCTTCAGAGACTGGGTCGCAGGGCAGTATTCCAACATGATAACGACCACAAACAAACCTCCAAGATGACCACTACCTTGCTAAAGAAGCTTAGGGAAAAGGTGATGGACTGGCCAAGCATGTCTCCAGACCTAAACCCTATCAAGCATATGTGGGGCATCCTCAAACGAAAGGTGAAGGAGCGCAAGGTCTCTAACATCCACCAGCTCTGTGATGTCATCATGGAGGAGTGGAAGAGGACTCCAGTGGCAACCTGTGAAGCTCTGGTGAACTCCATGCTCAAGAGGGTTAAGATAGTGCTGGAAATGGTGGCCACACAAAATATTGACATTTTCACTTAAGAGTGTACTCACTTTTGTTGCCAGCAGTTTAGACATTAATGGCTGTGTGTTGAGTTATTTTGAGGGGACAGCAAATTTACACTGTTATACAAGCTGTACACTCACTACTTTACATTGTAGCAAAGTGTCATTTCTTCACATGAAAAGATATAATAAACTATTTACAAAAATGTGAGGGGTGTACTCACTTTTATGAGATACTGTATATAAAACATTATTTATGAATGGCATGAAGTTGATATACTATATACTTTTTTGTGGTGTGTGTAGGAAACAGACTGCATGTCATATGGTTTCATGTGATGACACACAGCTGTAAGTCTTATACGGCTCCAGAAAATGCAGGTGGTAATGCTTTTACTTGTTTGTAAATTATAGCATAGGTTTTCTTTAATTCAATACTTCATTACATTCCTGCCAGAGTACCGTATTACAACTTCGAAAACACAAAGCAGATACATTAATTTAATCCACTCAACCTATTTGTCAGGCTTTCTATTTTACTATTCTTTTGTTCCCTTCTCACCTACATGTTAAATCATAATGATTTGTTTTTCCACTTTTGTGATGCTGAAAAACCTCTATTCCTTCAACACCTGTCTTAGGGTATTTTCTCACCAGCATCTATGGCTGGTAAATGTCCAGTTAAAAGTCTCCTCCATAGTGATTGAGAAAGTCTTCAGACTTCAAACTGACATAATTGAAAGAAAGCTCCGCTTCATCCTGTTTACAGGGTCCAGGTGTTTTCAGCTAGTACACATATATAATAGAGACTGCTAAAGTACATACTGGAATGAAATGGGGTTTTTTTCCTCCCCTATATACTTCTCACTGACTACTTTAGCAGTTCTGACAGCCACTACAGTTATAATTGCAGGACCTTTAATAAACTGTAATCATATAAACATGCACAGATGTATGAAACAATGTATTATTACTATTAATATTATAAATTCAATAAAAATTTTATTTTCAGAATATATATTAAACATTATTTATGAACGGCATGAAGTTGATATACTATATACTTTTTTTGCAATCATTATATTTTATTATTTTTGTGTAATTATTATTATTATTTTGATAATAATAATAATAATAATAATGAACTGTTTCATATATCTGTGTGGGATTATATGATTACATTACAGTTGATTTTTACTTCATTTTTTATTATTATTACTCAAGCTTATCTAAAATATTATCACCAAGTCCCCTCATGCCCAATGATTTGGGCAACAAATTAAGCAGGGCAAGTCACTCAATATTAGTTCCACCCTGCATAGTAAATTCACACGTCTTTAAATGTTTTGAACTAATTGTAGGTAATATTTAAAAAACAGTAAAAAAAGAAAAAATGAAGTTAAAATTTTCAGTAAAAAAATGCTTTATGTTATGTGGTGTGAAAAGTTATTCAAGACTCCTTAAATTGCCTCCTTATTTGAAATAAAAGCTAATAATCCCATATGCAGCATTAGAATAACAACTAAAGAACATGAAGCACGTGCCATTAAAAACTACAGGGCCCTAGTGCACAATCTGAACAGAGCCTTCTAATCCTGTGAAGCTCCTCCATTTATTTATTTATTTTTTGAATAAGGGTGGCATTGCTTCCTCCTGAATCTGCCTAAAATGATTTTTCAATTCTAAGATATCAGAATAGCAGAGAAGAAATTAAATGTAATATGTGTGTATATATATATATATATATATATATATATATATATATATATATATATATACAGTATATATTACCCACATGTGGTAAACATTGCCTCCGATGCTTAGGCCACATCCCTATGAGCTCATGGGCTGTTTTAACTTCTGAAACTGCCCACCTCCCTTGTGAATAAACAGTTGCTTATTATGCCCTAGATTAGAGGTGTCAAGCTGGTGGACCTCCAGCTATTGCGGAACTACAAGTACCATCATTATTCTGCCTGTGGAGTCATGCTTGCAACTGTCAGCCTTGCAGTGCCTCATGGGACTTGCAGTTCTGCAACAACTGGAGGGCCGCCAGTTTGACACCTGTGTCCTAGATCATGGGTGCTCAACCTGAAGCCCTCCGGCTATTATGGAACTACAAGTCTAATGAGGCATTGCAACCTGCTGACAGTTATGGCATGATGGAAGTTGTAGTTCTGCGACAGCTGGAGGGCCACATATTGAGCATCTATGCCCTAGATCAAGCCCTTACATGACATTGATTAAGGTAGACTTTCATTTGCCAACAGACATATTCAAAGCCACTAAAAAATATAATAGATCATGCCTGCTACACCAAGAGCACCATGTAAACAATGAGATTTCAGCAATCAAATATTTTCTCCACTGCAGAATTCAGATGTCATTGAATGACAAACTAACAGCACCAACATAGCCAAGCTTACTTTTTTATGTAAATGACTAAAAACATTAAAGATTCCAATGCAAACAATTGCTGAATCGTGTCTATACATTGAAATAGCAGAGTCATGATATGTCTTCAACATTAACACCATATACTGTTTTGGGTTTTTTTGTTTGTTTTTTATTATGTCTCAAATATTAACACTATGCACAGTTTTGTTTTGTTTGTTTGTTTTTTATGGATGTGCATTGCATTGGCAGGCATCAAGACATATCTTATATCCTATGCAATGTGTTGTAAAGCTCATACAACTGCAATCGATTCATATGGCCTTTTGCTGTAGTGCGCACGTCTATTTCACAGGTCAGTAAAACATAAAACACGCAACATATGCCACCATATAAAATCCGCATCTACTACATGGCAATGTTAGCTTTTATGTTAGCCATTAAAAGAAGGTCTCGGAAGAGTATTTTAAATCAGCCAGAGCTGGGGATTCCCAACTCATATCCACACTTCAGCACCACACCAGCTGAACAGCTCCCTCCAGCTCATTGGCCAATGCAGGAGCAAGCTCAGAGCTGCAATTCCATCCAGACAATAGCAAAACAGCCTTTTAAACCTAGAAACTATCGTTTTTGTCTATATTGTAGCCGTAATTGCTTTAAAGTAAGGTAAACCTTATTCATCACAAGGCAGCAAAATAAAAACCCAACTGTTGACTGTCACATTGTACCAGCAACAATATGAAATTGTTACTGGTACAATGCAATGGGAATGAAAAATAGTTTTTCAGCATACACTATGCATTGTATAATACACACTGTACACTATACAAAAGTAAACATAAAAGTACAATAAACACATACATATTGCCTGTATAATAGTCAGTTCTCAAAGCCACATTTACAAGTTTAAAGATGATAACAAGGTATATGCTTTCCAAAACAAATCAGCTTTAAAGGCAAAACTTTTTTTTTCATTTTGGACACAGTAAGGAAGGGTTACAAAGACTTTTTTTCCATCTGTGTCCCATTGGAGAGAATTTCCCTTCACTTCCTGTCCTATAGCCACAACAGGAAGTGAAATTGAATCCCTCCAATACCTGGTAGTTCCCACTGGAAGTTTTCCCCTCTGGTGACTAAAAATGTGTCTTTTTCTTTCACTTTTGGTGATAATTGTCATCAAGAGGGTGACTCTTCTTAAAGGGGCCAAAGACAGCAATAGAACCTGAAAAGTGTTCCAATTCACCTCCACTCTATCTAAAGTTTATAAAAAGTTGTGCCTTCTGTTATACTTTAAAACCTTGTTAGAAGTATGCAACCACACCTAAAAACTGTAAAAAGTGCCAATTCCACCAGAAATGTCACAACAACAACAGGACCACAGACATTCTGTAGTCAAATACAAGGCCTTCAGCTTTCTGCTACACCTCTATGCATCTTTCTAGTGAGCTTCTCCAATGCTTTCTGCTATTGCAGCAAACACTTGGGCATCCAACAATTCATTTGATTTAGAAAAGCACTTTAAACCGAAACAAAGCCCATTTTCAAACACCTCTAGCTAACGACAGAAGACTAAATCCAAAAGTTCCATTACCTAGCAGGAGTTGGTTTACTACAGGTCGATCAACTGTTCACTTCTCAAGGGAAGTTGCACTTTGCAAGGGAATTTTACCCAGAGGTAAGGCTCTGTTGACTTCCATCTTTCAATAATGTGCAAGCAAACAAATTCTGTTTTTGCAGTTTCCTTAAACGTGATTGGGTATCCTTTGCAAAGTGAATCTTTACTGCATTCACTAAGCTTCGAGCAAATATCCTTGCAATGTGCGAACATCCTACTTAATTTCAGTAAATGAACCCATGTGAATCAAAGCAGCCCAGACACAACCCCTGGTAAACCAACCAGGGGTTGGTTTACTGAAGGCAAACAGGTTGCTCACTTTTAAAGGGGAGTTGAACTTTGGAAGGGAATTTTACCCAGAGGTAAGGCTCTGTTGACTTCCATCTTCCAATTATGTGCTAGCAAAAAATGTGGTTTTTGTATTTTCCTTAAACATGATTGTGTATTTTTTGCAAAGTGAAACTTCACTGCATTCACTAAGCTTTTTAGCAAATTCCCTTGCAATGTGCAACTTCCCTTGCAAAGCAAACAGCCTACTTAATTTCAGTGAATCAACCCGTGTGAATCAAAGCAGCCCAGACACATAGGGTGTTGATTTACTACAGGTCAATAAACTGTTCACTTTGCACGGGAAGTTGCACTTTTCAAGTGAATTTTACCCAGGGGTAAAGCTCTGTAGACTTCCATCTTCCAATCATGTGCAAGCAAAAATACAGTTTTTGTATTTTCTTTGAACGTGATTGAGTATCCTTTGCAAAGTGAAACTTTACTGCATTCACCAAGCTTTGAGCAAATTCCCCTGCAATGTGAAAATTCCCTTGCAAAGTGAACAACCTACTTTGTTTTTTTTTAGTAATTTAGAAACTTCGTAATTTTAGTAAATCAACCCATGTGAATCAAAGCAGCCCAGACACATAGGGGGTTGGTTTACAAAAGATAAATGGTCACTTTTAAAGGGAAGTTGCCATTCACAATGGAAATCTTCCCTTAGCTTGGTGAACGTGGAGAAATGTGACTTAACAATACCCAATCACGTGCAAGAAATAAAAAAAAAAAAAAAAATGGCATTTTGTTGGCACATGATTGCAGTAGGGAAGTTGGCATTTGCTAAATTCCCTCCCAAAAGTGCAACTTCCATTACTTTTCATAAATCAACCCCACTGGTCCAAATGGAAGCCTGGGGAGCACTCCCTTTGCAAAAGTGCAACTTCCCTTGGCTTTAGTAAATCAACCCCAGTGATCTATGTGCAAGTCTGGGGAGCATTCCTTTTGCAAAAGTGCAACTTCCCTTGCCTTTAGTAAATCAACCCCAGAGATCCATGTGGACTTCTGGGGTGCCTTTTCGATTGCAAAAGTGCGACTTCCCTTGCCTTTAGTAAATCAGCCCCAGTGATCCATGTGGAAGCCTAAGGAGCATTTCCTTGCAAAAGTGCAACTTCCCTTGCCTTTAGTAAAACAACCCCAGTGATCCATGGGGATGTCTAGGGAGCCTTCCTTTTGCAAAAGTGCAACTTCCCTTGCCTTCAGTAAATCAACCCCAGAGATCCATGTGGAAGTCTGGGGAGCCTTTTTGTTGCAAAGGTGCAACTTCCCTTGCCTTTGGTAAATCAGCCCCAGTGATCCATGTGGAAGCCTAAGGAGCATTCCCTTGCAAAAGTGCAACTTCCCTTGCCTTTAGTAAATGAACCCCAGTGATCCATGTGGAAATCTGAGGAGCATTCCCTTGCAAAAGTGCAACTTCCCTTGCCTTTAGTAAATGAACCCCAGTGATCCATGTGGAATTCTGGGGAGCATTCTCTTTGCAAAAGTGCAACTTCTTTTGCCTTTAGTAAATCAACCCCAGTGATCCATGAGGAAGTCTAGGGAGTCTTCCCTTTACAAAAGTGCAACTTCCCCTGCCTTTAGTAAACCAGCCCCAGTGGTCCAAAGCAGCCCTGGCACCTTGCCTACACCTATGGGCTTCCAAAGGAACTTTTTGCCATACTTTGGTAAGGTTGTACCATCAGCAGCAACACATCAAAAGCCAAGTGCAATGAAATAAAGGGATACAATAAAGGGACAGGATGCAGCGACTTACCACAACCTCTGCAGAGCACCCTGCCAACATCTTTCTTGAGGTTCCTGCCAGTCTCCAGGGGCGGGTAGGAAGCCCTGAAGACCGAGGTGGTGTTGGTGGGATCCATGAAGAAGATGTACCTAGTGTCCTCCTTCAGCTTCAGACAGCCGGAGCCGAAATCCCCCTGCACGGTGATGAAAGAGTCCTTGTCCAAGCCGGCCGACTTGACCGGCCAGACCTGATGCACCTTGACCAGGTAGGTGTGGAGAGGGGCAGGCGAGGCTGCTGAGTCGGTAGCTCCGGTGAGGGCGATGGTGGCGATGGTGGTGAGGCTGGCCGCAGAAGCCGCGACCCAAGCGGTCGCCTGTTGGGTGACTTGGGGCTCCGTGTAGCCCTCCAGCTGTTGCCCCTTGGCTCTGGTCACCAGGTCCCCTTGGTCAGGTAGGTGCTGCTTCCTCTTGCCTTGCTGCTGCTGCACTTTGCCCTCTAGGACCACTCGGGAGCGCTGAGCCAGCTCCTGCACCGAGCCGGCGGCGCCGGGGGACGTATAACACACGGCCGGGGACACTCCAGCCCCGGCACCTGCTGCAACGAGCAGCACTGCAGCGGCGGGGAGAGGAGGAGCCGGGGAATGAGTAGACGCTGCAGCACCAGAGGCACCAGCGCTACCGGGAGCGCCGCTCACTGCAGCACCTCCCGCACCTCCAGCGGATGGCGAAGACGACGAGGATGACGAGGAAGCCGTCACCGCGGCAGAAGTCCACAGGAAAAACAGCAGGGCACCGTAACAGCAACCCCAGCAACAGGAGCAGCCGCCACCTGCCAAGCCGGAGCCCCCGGCGCCCGGTAACAAGCAAGGTGCGAGACCGGTACCGGCCAGAGACGTGCTAGACGAAGAAGACGACGTGTATTGCAATCTCATGGTAAGCTCTCTTCTCCTTGGCTTTCAGTTCTTTTTTTGGGGGGGGTGGGGGGGAAGGGTTGTTTTTTTTTTTTTTTTTTTTTTTTTTTTTTTTTTTTGGAGGTGCCCCCCCTCCCTCCCCCCACCCCCGTGTTCCTGGGGAAGAGGAAGGATTCCTATGGGGAGAAGGGTTGCTGCTTCAGGTAGGTAGCAGAGGTTATTTCTTGGCGCAGCAACAAGAGGTTGGTGGGGCGGAGGTTTTGCAGGACCCAGTAGACTATAGAGGTGCTGATCAGGAGAAGGAAGGTGGGGGGTTAGCAAATTTCCAACAAAAAAAAAAACATAGTCCTAAAAAAAAAAAAAAAAGAGACAGAGAGAGATGTTGCTTTTCAAGCTTTTGAAGGGAGAAGAGGATGCTGTAGCCAAATCCTGGTGTGTCTGCATGGAGGAGGAGAGGAGCTGAATGCTTTATAGAGAGCAAACCTCCTGTGTGGAGTGAAGGAGATGCTGCGGCTGAGGATGCTGCTGCTACAGACTGAGACACACATACACACACACACACACACACACATACACACAGGGGAAAGAGGAGGAGTTCCAAAGCTCAATATTGCTTCCCCATGCCATGTGTAGTTCCACCGCTGTTTACATTTGGGATTTCACATCTTTTCCGTCGCGCTTTGACCCCTTCTGTCCCCCCCTCAAATTTCAGAATGGATATTTTTCTTCTCTAAAGCGGTAACATCGCTATCATTTTTTTTTCATTTAGGGACTTACGTCATTATCATTTTTTTATTTTTTATTTAGGGACGTACGTTGTTATCATTTTATTTTTTATTTAGGGACTTACGTCGTTATCATTTTTTTATTTTTTATTTAGGGACGTACGTTGTTATCATTTTATTTTTTATTTAGGGACTTGCGTCGTTATCATTTTTTTATTTTTTATTTAGGGACTTACGTCGTTATCATTTTTTTATTTTTTATTTAGGGACGTACGTTGTTATCATTTTATTTTTTATTTAGGGACTTACGTCGTTATCATTTTTTTATTTTTTATTTAGGGACTTACGTCGTTATCATTTTTTTATTTTTTGTTTAGGGACGTACGTCGTTATCATTTTTTTATTTTTTATTTAGGGACGTACGTTGTTATCATTTTATTTTTTATTTAGGGACTTGCGTCGTTATCATTTTTTTATTTTTTATTTAGGGACTTACGTCGTTATCATTTTTTTATTTTTTATTTAGGGACGTACGTTGTTATCATTTTATTTTTTATTTAGGGACTTACGTCGTTATCATTTTTTTATTTTTTATTTAGGGACTTACGTCGTTATCATTTTTTTATTTTTTGTTTAGGGACGTACCTCGTTATCATTTTTTTATTTTTTATTTAGGGACTTACGTCGTTATCATTTTTTTATTTTTTGTTTAGGGACGTACGTCGTTATCATTTTTTTTTTTTTTATTTAGGGACTTACGTCGTTATCATTTTTTTATTTTTTGTTTAGGGACGTACGTCGTTATCATTTTTTTATTTTTTATTTAGGGACTTACGTCGTTATCATTTTTTTATTTTTTGTTTAGGGACGTACGTCGTTATCATTTTTTTATTTTTTGTTTAGGGACGTACGTCGTTATCATTTTTTTTATTTTTATTTAGGGACTTACGTCGTTATCATTTATTTTTTTAATTTAGGGACGTACGTCGTTATCATTTTTTTTTAAATTTAGGCACTTACGTCGTTATCATTTTTTTTTTAATTTAGGCACTTACGTCGTTATCATTTTTTTATTTTTTATTTAGGGACTTACGTTGTTATCATTTATTTTTTTTATTTAGGCACTTACGTCGTTATCATTTATTTTTTTAATTTAGGGACGTACGTCGTTATCATTTTTTTTTAAATTTAGGCACTTACGTCGTTATCATTTTTTTTTTAATTTAGGCACTTACGTCGTTATCATTTTTTTATTTTTTATTTAGGGACTTACGTCGTTATCATTTATTTTTTTTATTTAGGCACTTACGTCGTTATCATTTTTTTTATTTTTTATTTAGGGACTTACGTCGTTATCATTTATTTTTTTAATTTAGGCACTTACGTCGTTATCATTTTTTTTATTTTTTATTTAGGGACTTACGTCGTTATCATTTATTTTTTTAATTTAGGTACTTACGTCGTTATCATTTATTTTTTTAATTTAGGGACTTACGTCATTATCTTTTTTTTTTTTTAATTTAGGGACTTACGTCGTTAACATTTTTTTTTTTTTAGGGACCCCCCAAGTGCTTTAGGGCCGGTTCACACTGGTGCAATGTCAGATCAGATGATCTCTGTGCGATGCGATTAAGGAGCATTCTGTATAGTCTCCCTATGTGGCGCATTGCTTCAAAATAACTAAATCGATTTCATTATTTGAAATTTAAGGTAGACATATCTGAGTTTACTGCCACTTAAGGGCTAGGTCACACTCTTGCGATGTCAGAGATCGGATGAGATTCGCACCGCACTGCAGTGAACACCACGTGCGATCTCTGTGCAATGCGATTAAGGAGCATTCTATACACTCTCCCTATGTGGCGCATTGCTTCAGAATAACAAAATCAATTTCATTATTTGAAATTTAGGGTAGAAATATCTGAGTTTACTACGGCTTAAGGGCTGGTTCACACTGGAGCAATGTCAGAGATCGGATGTGATTCGCACCGCACTGCAGTGAACATCACGTGCGATCTCTGTGCG
The DNA here is from genome assembly GCA_037952925.1 of Lithobates clamitans. Lineage (NCBI taxonomy): Eukaryota > Metazoa > Chordata > Amphibia > Anura > Ranidae > Lithobates > Lithobates clamitans. The sequence goes on along the minus strand of JBBGZY010000501.1, from coordinate 2,375,482 downwards.
ATGCGATTAAGGAGCATTCTATATATTCTCCCTATGTGGCGCATTGCTTCAAAATAACTAAATCGATTTAATTATTTGAAATTTAGGGTAGAAATATATCTGAGTTTACTACCGCTTAAGGGCCGGTTCACACTGGTGCGATGTCAGAGATCGGATGTGATTCGCACCGCACTACAGTGAAAATCACATGCAATCTCTGTGCGATGCGATTAAGGAGCATTCTGTATACTCTCCCTATGTGGCGCATTGCTTCAAAATAACTAAATTGATTTCATTATTTGAAATTTAGGGTAGAAATATCTGAGTTTACTACCACTTAAGGGCCGGTTCACACTGGTGCGATGTCAGAGATCGGATGTGATTCGCACCACACTGCAGTGAAAATCACGTGCGATCTCTGTGCGATGCGATTAAGAAGCATTCTATATACTCTCCCTATGTGGCGCATTACTTCAAAATGACTCAATCAATTTCATTATTTGAAATTTAGAGTAGAAATATCTGAGTTTACTACTGCTTAAGGGCCGGTTCACACTGGTGCAATGTCAGAGATCGGATGTGATTCGCACCGCACTGCAGTGAAAATCACGTGCGATCTCTGTGCGATGCGATTTCAGCCATAAAGATGGTATGGCTGAATTTGCCTCAAACTCGCACAGGACCCTTTTTTTTTGTCCGCAGCAGAATTGGATCGCATGGGTGTTCTCTGATTCCCGTCCGAGTTTGCAGATTGCACTGCGATATGCGAACTGATTTGGGGGGTGTTATTAACTTTTAACTGACACTCCCAGCAGTTTGCATAGGACAGTGTAAACTGCCGCCAAGAGACATGCGATGCAGGAACCCGCAGTGGATTCGCAGGGTTCCCGCATCGCAGCAGTGTGAACTGGCCCTTAAGGTGCTAGGATGCACCGAGGGCTGGTTCACATCAGATGCGGTGGGATCAGTGCCGGGACAAGGTCATCTAGAGCCCAGGGCAAATATGCCAAACTGCACCCCCCCCCAAGATGTATGAGCATTAAGGGGCGGTTCACACTGCTGTGATGCGGGAACCCTGCAAATCCACTATGGGTTCCCGCATCGCATGTCTCCTGGCGACAGTTCACACTGCCCTATGCAAACTGCTGGGAGTGTCAGGTAAAAGTTATTGACACCCCCAAATCAGTTCGCATATTGCAGTGCGATCTGCAAACTCGGACAAGAATCGAATCGCATGGGTGTGAACACCCATGCGATCCGACTCTGCTGCGGACAAAAAAAAGGGCCCTGTGCGAGTTTGATGCAAATTCCGTCATACGATCTTTATGGCTGAAATCGCATCGCACAGAGATCGCATGTGATTTTCACTGCAGTGCGGTGCGAATCATATCTGATCTCTGACATCGCACCAGTGTGAATCGGCCTTTAAGTGGTAGTAAACTCAGAGATTTCTACCCTAAATTTCAAATAATGAAATTGATTTAGTTATTTTGAAGCAATGCGCCACATAGGGAGAGTATATAGAATGCTCCTTACTTGAATAAACATTATCTTTTGGACAGCTAGTTATCGTTTGCTGCCATCACCATAGTGACTGCTGTCTTGCGCGTCCAATACGTGTCTTATTTCCGCCCTTGGAGTACTTTTACACTGGGATGGGGGTGCATTGGCGGTAAAGCGCCGCTAGTATTAGCGGTGCTTTTCGACCGCTAGCGGGGCAATTTTAACCCCTGCTAGCGGCCGAAGAAAGGGTCAAAAGCGCCCGTGTTGTGGCACTGCCAAAGCGCTTTGCAGGCGCTTCGGCAGCGCTGCCTGTTTGTTTCAAACTGCCCCAAAGATGCTGCTTGCAGAACTTTTTTCCTGTCCTGCAAGCGCACCGCCCCAGTGTGAAAGCACTCAGGCTTTCACACTGGAGGGGCTTGAGAAGCGCTTTTCAGACGCTTTAAAGGTGCTATTTGAAGCACTAAAACGCCTGAAAAGCGCCTCAGTGTGAAAGGGGTCATACTCCTTCTCCACGTCCATAATCTCGCACGCTATTATTAAGCAAGCCTCGTTTTCATTGACGGATTACCATAACAGCCGTGTTCCACGAATCGGAGCCGACCTGCTGCTGTATTACTCGCAGGATCTCGGAGCTGATGCAGAGAAAAGGAAATTATGTAGCCCCGGCATGTAAACACCATTTTTCTGGCATAAGGAGCTTGCCGGAAAAATGGAACAAAGAGCGCATGCGTTGGTAACGCCATTACTCAGAAAAGGAAGAGTTACACTGAAAGGAAGAGTTCCACATATAACACCCAGTTCACTAGTTTGTAATGGGTAATATGCCTGAAATTGAACAGTATGGGCTTACTACCGCTTTAAGTGGTTGATTTATTAAAGCAGTATCAAACCCTTGTTTTTCTTTCAATTAAAATATCAAACATGTTATATTTACCTGCTCTATGCAAAAGCATTGCACAAAGCAGGTGTATAACATGTTTTCTTATTTTAATTAAAAGAAAAACCCAATCCTCTTCTTCTGGGGTCCCCCACCGGTGCGTGCTCCAGGTCCCTCCTCTTCGGCGGGTGCCCCCACAGAAAGCTGCTTTCCCTGGGGGCTCATTCCCGAGTCCTTCTGCGTCCATTGACACAGACAGCAGGACTCAGCCCCGCCCCCCTGCTCCTGTGTTACAGATTTTGATTGACACCAACGGGAGCCAATGCGCTCGTGCACATCGCTGGATCGGATTGGGTTTAGGTAAGAAAAGGGTTCGGGGTTGGGGGGAGCTGCAGCACAGAAGGTTTTTCACCTTAATGCATAGAATGCATTAGGGTGAAAAGCCTTAAAGTGGAAGTAATTTCAGTTTTTTTACCTTCAGGTTAACTAAGGCTAAGACTTACCTGTAGGTACAGTGAATATCTCCTAAACTTGCACGGTTTAGGAGATATTCACACTGCATGCAGCCGGTGATGTCACCAGCAAATGCACTCTGAAGGGACGGCACACACGTGCCGTCCCTTCAGAGCTCTGTGTCGCAGTCAGTGACTTCTGCGTACATACATGGGAGTGATGTAATCACGGCGCGGCCAGTCAGACAGTCAGAGGACACCAACCCTGAAGGAAAACTGGATGAAGATGGAAGCACCTTTAGTGGTGACAGTGCAATCTCCCTAATAGGGGGCAAATATATACTGCGACAAGGTGCCTCGGTTGCACAAACCGACGTACCTGTACGTCGGTCCATGTATGTGGTAGTATGGGTGCGCGGCTGCGGGTCGGGGGACTCGATGTTCGCCGGCCACCCGTGATCACAGTACACAGAGGCAGAACAGGGATCTGCCTATGTAAACAGGGCAGATCCCTGTTCTGACAGGGCACAATACTGAGATCTGCTGTTCCGTTATCAGGAACAGTGATCTTTGTGTTGTCCCAGTAAGCCCATCCCCCACACAATTAGAACACAGCCAGGAAACAGATAACCCCTTGATTGCTCCCTAGTGTTAACCCCTTCCCTGCCAGTGTCATTTTTACATTGATCAGTGCATTTTTTTTTTTTAGCACTGATCACTGTAATAATGTCACTGGTCCCCAAAAACTGTCACTTGGGGTCAGATTTGTCCGCCGCAATATCCCAATACTGCTAAAAATCGCAGATCATCGCCATTACCAGTAAAAACAATTTTAAAAAAGTCCATAAATCTATCCCCTATTTTGTAGGCGTTATAACTTTTTCGCAAACCAATCAACATACGCTTATTGTTTTTTGGTTTTTTTTTTACCAAAAATATGTAGAAGAATACATATCAGCCTAAACTGATAATTACATTTTTTTTTAAATATTTTTTTGAGATATGTATTATAGCAGAAAGTAAAAAATATAGTTTTTTTTTTTCAAAATTGTCAGTCTTTTTATGTTTATAGTGCAAAAAATAAAAACCACAGTGGTGAACAAATACCACCAAAAGAAAGCTCTATTTGAGGGGAAAAAAGGACACAAATTTTGTTTGGGTACAGCATCGCACAATCACGCAATTGTCAGTTAAATCAACACAGTGCTGTGTCACAAAAAATGGCCTGGTCATTAAGGGGGTAAATCCTTCCAGGGCTGAAGTGGCTAAAGTTTAAAGTTTTGCCTTTAGTTGTACTTTAAACATGTATTACAGATATAGGGCTATGTGGCTAAAGGCACAGGAGTGCCTAGGCACCCTCAAGTAGCCTTTTCTCAGGAAGAATTTCATAAAAAAGGGTAAATTTCCCAGGGTACTGTTTATGCACCCTGAACATTTCTAAATTTCCCTATAGCAGCACATCTTCCATCTTTTTTAGAGTTCAGTCCAACTTTACATATAGCCCACAATTCAAGTGACATGTGACAAATACAAATCACACTAAAGCCTCACAGTGGCAAAAAAAAAAATGAAGTCAATGAGAACTCTGAGTTGCAGAAATGCCAAACATTGTTTTCAATGAGCATTTGAAATCTGCAACATATGGAAATAGCAACAGAATCAACCGTATTTTAGTAGCTATTCATGTTATTCAACACAGATGCTGATAATCATGGCTGCATAGAGCAGCATTGTAGCCAACAACAAAAGCAAAACAAGAAGAGAGATTTCAGCTGCTACAAACCTCTGTTACAAAGTTGCCCATGTGACAGGATCCTAAGGGCCACACCATACCAATAACTTTGTAGCAGAGATTGGTAGCAACTACAAATGTATGTGCTACATTTCTCTGCAAAATATGTAGATGGTTACAATATTTCTTACTCAACTATAAATTGATTATGCATGATCACGATCAGCTACCTTTGAGTACCTACTGAAGCTGACCATTTTGTATCTAATTTTAAATGCTGCAAAAATGAATCACTTTGGAACAGAAGACAGAGGCTCCTCATTGACCACAATTCAATTTTAGTGCTTATTTTTATCATAATTATCACAATTGTAGCCATATTAAATCTGTACTGACCACCCTACAGCAGTTTTACTGGTACAGGGCGGCAGCTCAGCTCAGGATCATGTATATATATTAGATCCTGCACTATCAGCTGCAGGGGGCGCACGTGCAGCCGGTGGGCCACTTCTGCTGCGATTCTTCACAGCAGAAGCTGACCTGCGGGTTCCGGGCACTCGACATTCTCTGCACTCACAGATCATCGGTAAACAACACAGAACAGGGATCTGCCTATGTAAACAAGGCAGATCCCCATTCTGACAGGGGGAAGGGATTTTTTCCCCTAGTAAAAGCAGCACATACAGTACACATAAACACTGGCTAGGCACAAAGTTAACACTTTGATCGCCCTAGATGTTTAACCCCTTCCCAGCCAGTGTCATTAGTACAGTGACTGCATGTTTTTAACACTGATCACTGTATTATTGTGTTGTTGGTTCCTACAAAGTGTCAAAAGTGTCAGTTAGTGTCCGATTGTTTGCCACAATATCGTATTTCCACTGTAAAACACTGATTGTCACCATTACTGATATAAAAAAATCCATAAATATATACCATAGTTTGTAGATGCTATAAAGTTTGTGTAAACCAATCAATTAATGCTTATTGTGATTTTCTTTTACCAAAAACATGTAGCAAAATATACATTGGCCTGAATTGATGAAGAAATTACATTTTTTACATTTTTTTATTGGATATGTTTTATAGCAGAAAGTAAAAAATATTGTTTTATTTTTCAAATCTGTCTGTATTTTTTGTTTATAGCGCAAAAAATGAAAATTGCAGAGGTGATCAAATACCACCAAAAGAAAGCTCTTTTTATGAGGAATAAAAATACATACATTTTATTTGGATACAGCATTGTATGAATGCACAATTGTCAGTTAGTTACAGAAATGCAGTGCCATAAAGCAAAAAATGGCCTGGTCATGAAGGGGGGGGTAAATCTTCAGGAGGTAAAGTGGTTAAACCCAAAAAGCAAACATTTATTATATTGAAGCTTACCAATTCTTGAATCTGACAGCTGCGTTTGTTTTATTTTTTAGGCTTTTTTTTTATTTTCACCTTGTGATCAGGCCAGTAAATCTTTTGCTTTTCAACAGAACAAGGTCTCCTGCAGGATTGAGACAAACCATTTAACACAGACAGGGGAGTGTACAATGATAAGTTCTTATTTATAAAAAACCTTTACCCCCCCCCCAAAAAAAAAACAATGCTGTAAATGCTTATAAAGTATGAACTGGAGTTTGGCTTCAATTTGTTAGTGCATGAAAATCTGCTCATTTAACACTCCCCTCCTCCCAGACTGACAATGCTGCTGTCCAAAGATGCCCTCTGTGCTCCTTCATCCAGAGTGGGGGCTAACAATTTTCCAACTGGGTCCTTTGACAAAAGTTGATTGAACAACCGATGAACGGAGCTGTGCCAGCATAAACTGCTTAAATTTCTGCTAAACCAGCAGAATTCAACATTGTATAGCTAGCTAAAAGCAGATCCTACGTCAGGGTGTTAGTGCATAAAACAGCTATGGGTTTGGCAGCCCCAAATACATGGAACAAGCTAATAATTGCTGTAATCACTGCCACACAGACCCTTCAATGACTTCAATTCAATATTTCCTAGCAACAAAAACACTAAAGACAGCAGTTCTATAGTTTCTACAAAATGGATTGGGTGACATGGCCCTAAGGCGATTGCACAGTGGAAGAAATTGTGTGACATTGCAGTCAGCTGTCTGTGAGTTTCTGCATGTTTCTGTTATAGGATCACAATACCCATAAAGATTGCCCATAAAAGCACGAGCTTTGATACTATATATTAATATATAGCACAGGAAACTGTGGATAAGATGCTTTATATCATTTCAGATTTTTTTCACTGAACACAAAAAAAACACAAAAAAAAAAACACAAGAAAAAAAGATTAGGACGGTGCCATTGGAACTAAAGTAATACTTACCTTGTTCCAATAGTCCGTCGCTGGTGCTGACATCTTCTCTCTGGCTGTGTCAGTCTTCGGCCATCTTGATTGGCCAGAGTGGGATGACGTAACTCCAGTGCACGTGCAGAGGTTCAGTCATCCCAGCACATTGCTGAAGAGAGGTTGTAAGTCACTCCTGCAATAAAGAGCCTGCAAACATGCATGTTTTTTTTTTTAATTAAGGCTTTCGTTTTCACTTTAAAGTGGTTGTTAACCCACTTCTAATAAATTGTATTATCCACTCTGTATCATAATAACATCCCTGTGCCTGTGTAATGTAAAAAAATCAGCCGATCTGTACCTGTATAAGCTGCGCTCCGGGCGCTCGGCTGACTTATCAGCTCCCTTGTTTCTCCGGCTCACAGCTGCGGTTGGCGGCGCTGAGCTGTCCTGCTGACATCAGCCGGGGAGGAGGGGGAGAGAGGATAGAGAGCGCGCCAAGAATCAGCTGAGCGGCGGAGTTTTTACATTACAAAGGCACAGGGACACATGTTATTATGATACAGAGTGGATAATACAATTTATTAGCATATATGAGAGGAGCAGTAGTGAGGCGTGGGGGGGCGCAGGTACAAGCAGGGAGGAGACACAGACACAAGAGAGCTGCAGACAGCAGGCTGCGAATGACGGAAGCACGCAAACTGACCACGGTGTCAGGGCTCAGCAGTCATGATTATCGTGGTCAGTTTGCAGAGGGGAGGGTATAGCCAGGCCGGATCAGCCAGGTATTACAGGTGTTACAGGGTGCCAAATGACACAGCACAAGCACTGTGCTGTATAACATGCTTTAAAGGAACAGGATCTGTTTTTTGGGGGGGCTAACAAACGCTTTAAGGTATAAAAAAAAAATTTCCAGCCTGTGATAATGATGGTAGATCTCATGGAGCTTTTACAATCAGATTGTATAGATAGTGTATGGCCAGCTTAAAGGGTAACTTGCAAATAAAAATAAATAATATAGTATATACAGTTGTGACACAAGCCATATATTAATATAACGTTATTAAAAATGACCTTTCCCTTTCAATCTGCAGCGCTGTAATTTTCTGTAAAATGCAATACAATCTGGCTACCTGGAGATGTTTTGTGCACAGATGGTATACAGAACACCCCCCACAGGCGGTGGTCTCAGCGGGGAGCATCGATAGTGTCAAGAAACTATTAGATAAGCACCTGAACAACCACAACATACAAGGATATACATTGTAATACTGACATATAATCACACACATAGGTTGGACTTGATGGACGTGTCTTTTTTCAACCTCACCTACTATGTAACTATGTGTTTTAGCTGCCTCCCCAAACCACAAATATAAACTAAACCTAAGACTGTTATTTTTAAACTTCCTTTAACAGACAAATCTGTCCAGCAATAGTGGCAGTTGGAAGGTTGAAAGACATACCACACACTGACAGGTGTGCTGACAATGGTCAGCCATTTCATCATTTATATCATGTAAAACCATTATCCCAAAAGGAAAAAAAAATTGTTGCAGTGACTGCCTTGCTGAGCCTGGCTTAAATTTGTTAGTCAAGTCCTTCTGTTAGTCAAGTCCTTCTAAGGCTAGGTTTACACTAGCCCATGCTCTGAAAAGTGATTTGTGGTAGATTTACCTTTTTTCTTTCTTTTTTGCCTAACAGCAATTTTACAATGGGGATGATGAGCTGCAGCGGTGAGCCAAGAATTTGGCTAACTTGAATGGACACGTTTGACAAGCATTACCACCTCTCAACTTGACATGCTGCAGTATATGCCCTCTCTGGATGCATTTTAGACTTCAGGTGGGTTATTGAGGGGGGGGGGGGGGAATGGGGCGGTAAACCCATAGCTCAACCACCTGTCTTTCCTGCTTGCTTTAGCTGTCTGTGTGAAAGCAGTCTAATGCCTCGTACACACGATCGGACCGCCAACAAAACCGTGGAATTTTGTCTGAAGGGCGTTGGCTCAAACTTGCCTTGCATACACACGGTCACACAAATGTTGGCCAACAATTACGAACGTAGTGATGTACTACACGTACTACGTTGTTTTTCAGCTCTTTTGCGCCATCCTTTGGGCTATTCTTGCTAATTTTGTGTTAGTAGAAGTTTGGTGAGTGTTGATTCGTGCTTTTCTTTTCACATTTTTCATTTAGCGCTTTTCAGTTTGCGCTTTTCATTTCGTGCTTTTCAGTTCTTTTCTGAACAGCCGTTCATCAACCAGACATGTTGCGGAATTGGAGGAGATAACGTGTTATTTATTATTGGCCTTGGAGTTATTGCTTTGACATTTTCTGGTTGAATAATGATTTGATTTGTTATATTTTCTATATTTTTGGATGCATATAATGCACTTTTTGGTTAGGATTTACTTCAAATGACAGTTTGGGAGAAGGCAGTTACATTTAAAAAATACAATGTAAAATTGACAAGGGACACCAACATAGTTGTATCTTTGATCTTAAAAACTACAGGATAATGGTGCTGTGGTAACTTGCCCAAATAAAAAATAAAAACTTAATAATATTATTCTTGATATCACTAGAAAAAAAAGCATTTGAAAATGTGTTTGCAATAACTCCATCAGTATCACCAGCAAAGCAGCTTCATTATTATCCCATTAAAGAAGAAGAGAATATGCGCTGCATTTCTAGATTTCATAATTTGCCACGTCACGAATGTTAATTCTCCATTACGAAGGCTAGTTTACAAGACCGACCACTTCTGCTTCCGAGCAAGCGTGTTTGTACTTTGGACTTTTGTCCGACCGGACTTTTGTACACATGATCGTAAAGTCCGGGAACACACATTTGTTGGTGGAAAATTTAAGAACATGCTAGCCAACATTTGTTGGTGGAAAATCCGACAACAATTGTCCGATGGAGCATACACACAGTCCAATTTACCGCCAACAGCCTGTCATCGAACATTTCCTGTCGGAAAGTCCGATTGTGTGTATGGGGCTTAAGTCTGCTAGTACACTTAATACTACCTCCCCAGATTTACAATGCTGCTGTCCAAAGGTGTCTCCATTGCTAGTGGAGTGGAGACACCCTAGGACAGGAATTGTGGCCAGATCACCAGGTGAAAAATAAAGGAAACCAACACAGCCACTACATTTAAAGAGATTGTAAAGCCTTGTTTTTTTCTAAAATAACAAACATGTTGTACTTACCAGCTCTGTACAGTGGTTTTTCACAGACCAGCCTCGATCCCCCTCTTCTGGGGTCCTCTGCCGGTGCCCCTGGCTCCACCCCCTCGCTGGTAACCCCCATAACAAGCCACTTGCTATGAAAGCACTTGTGCGTGCTCGCTCCTGAGCCCCACTCTGGGTGTCCATAAGACACACAAAGTAGGGCTCCTCCCCGCCCCCTGATCCCTTGTTACTGGCTCTGATTGACAGCAGCGGGAGCCAATGGCTCCCACTGCAGTATCTCAGTCGATCAGGAGCAAGAGACTCTCATGCACATCGCTGGATCGAGATCAAGCTCAGGTATGTATTTAGGTGGGGGCTGCGGGGAAGCTGCATGCAAAAGGTTTTTTTTTAAGGTAAAAAACCTTCTGCCTTTACAAACACTTTAAAGGATATGTTCACCTTTTGGAACATGTTACACCGGAATTTAGGATGTACCAAGTAAGATGTTTCAACACAGCTCACCCCCCCCCCCCTCTCCTCCTGACCCTCCTGCCATGACAGCGGGTGGGGGTTTCTCTACCCAAGAGCTACTGTCACATTTAAAAAAAGCAATGATCTGATCTGTAAACTACAAGTCCCGCCTTCCACCGTGACCATATAGACACAGAGCTCTAAGCAGTGTCTGCAGGAGCCTGGCATTGCATCTGTAATCCACTGATCCAATGCTTTATAGGTTTCTGTGAAAAAAAATGCACATATGTATTTATTTTATACAAAGGTAAACCTAGCCTTTAAGGATCAGTAAGCTGCAACATATTACATTTTGGCTTTTGATACACTTTAAAATGGAACTAAATTCCCAAAAAAGAGTGAGGGGTTGATTTACTTAAGGAAAGTAGCAGTTGCTCCAGAGCTTAGTAAATGAGCAGAAGCCCTACTGACTTCCGTCAATCTATCATGTGCAAGGAAAAATGCAGTTTTTATTTAAAATTTTTTTTTTAAAACTGCTTTTACACTGGAGCGGGCGGGCGTTGACGGTAAAGTGCCGCTACTTTTAGCACCTTACAGTCGTTTTTGCGGAGGTTTTCGGCCACTAGCGGGCGCTTTTAACCCACGCTAGTGGCTGAAAAAGGGTTAAAATGACCCACAAAACGGCGCTTTGCTGGCGGTTCGGCAGCGCTGCCCATTAATTTCAATGGGGAGGAGCGGTGTATACACCTTCTCTTTCACCACTCCAAAGATGCTGCTTGCAGAAGTTTTTTAACGTCCTGCCAGCACATCGCCTCAGTGTGAAAGCACAAGGGCTTTCACACTGAGACTGCAGGGGAGGCGTTTTTCAGACGCTTTACAGGTGCTATTTTTAGCCCAAAAGCGCCTGAAAAACGCCTCAGTGTGAAAGGGGTCTTAGAGATCAGCATTGCTGAGATGCAAAATGAATAAGAATAAAAGATGAAAAAAGTGAAAATAAAAGATGATAAAAAAAAGATATTTTCTTTAAAAAATAGAGGAATAATATATGCCAGTTGTTTAACCACTTGCTGTCCGTCCCCATAGCAGTTTTACAGGGCAGCAGCGGGGGTCGATCATCGGGTACAGCAGACTCGATGTGCACTGGCACCCGCCAATCATTGAGTACAGATGCAGAACGGCAGTCTGTCTATGTAAACAAGGCAGATTGCCATTCTGCCAGTAGGGAAGGCTTGGATCCTGTGTTTTCCTGCAAAGCAGGGTCAAGAATCAATGTCTTCCCCTAGTAAAAGCACCTCCCACACTGTACAAAAACACAGGCTAGGCACACAGTTAACCCTTTGATCGCCCCTGATGTTACCCCCTTCCAAGCCAGTGTCATTAGTACAATGACACAGTGGCGGAATTATAGGGGTCGCTGAGGTTGCCATGGCGACCGGGCCCCTTGCTGCAGGGGGCCCTTGAGGGCCCCCTGTATACAGTACTTTGGTAGGAGGAGCGGAGACAAGCTGCCCGATCCTAAGCCGAAGTGTATTCGGCACTGTGCAGGGAGCTGCTCACATTGATTACAAAGTGAAAGCACAGTGCTGTGCTCTTTGTCTCCACCTACAGTGCAGTACCCGGCAGGAAGAGATAAGGTAAAGGTCTGCCGTTTTTTATCTACTGTATGTGTGTTTGTATGTGTGTGTGAGCATGTATGTATATGTGTGTGTGTGTGAGCATGTATGTACATGTGCATGTGTGTGTGAGCATGTATGTATATGTGCATGTGTGTGTGTGTGAGCATGTATGTATATGTGCATGTGTGTGTGTGTGTGAGCATGTATGTATATGTGCATGTGTGTGTGTGTGTGAGCATGTATGTATATGTGCATGTGTGTGTGTGTGAGCATGTATGTATATGTGTGTGTGTGTGAGCATGTATGTATATGTGCATGTGTGTGTGAGCATGTATGTATATGTGCGTGTGTGTGTGAGCATGTATGTATATGTGCGTGTGTGTGTGTGTGTGTGAGCATGTATGTATATGTGCGTGTGTGAGCATGTATGTATATGTGCATGTGTGTGTGAGCATGTATGTATATGTGCATGTGTGTGTGAGCATGTATGTATATGTGCGTGTGTGTAAGCATGTATGTATATGTGCGTGTGTGTGTGTGTGTGTGAGCATGTATGTATATGTGCATGTGTGTGTGAGCATGTATGTATATGTGCATGTGTGTGTGAGCATGTATGTATATGTGCATGTGTGTGTGTGTGTGAGCATGTATGTATATGTGCATGTGTGTGTGTGTGAGCATGTATGTATATGTGCATGTGTGTGTGTGTGTGTGTGTGAGCATGTATGTATATGTGCATGTGTGTGTGAGCACGTATGTATATGTGTGTATGTATGTGTATTCAGTGGCGGTGCGTCCATAGAGGCGCATGGGCGCTGCCCCCTCTCTCCAGGCACCCCTCTATCACAAATAGATAGATTCATGCATAGTGTGAATCTATCTATGGCAGCCACTGTCCCCCCTATTCAGACGCCTGGCCCCTTTTGGGACGCCGGGCGCCTGAATTACACCAACTGGGGTGTTTTTAAAGCACTAAATAGGCTTCAAAATAGGTGAACTGCGAGTGCCATGCTTGGCGCTCACAGTCCACCCAGGTGTGTTAGAAAAGCGAATAAATATTTGCTTTCCTAACACTGAACTGCCTCTCCACCAATCAGGTGCTCAGGTCTGTTACCCGTCACCTGATTGGCTGAAGCGACAGGCGCCGCTATTGGATGCCTATCAGGAGGAGATGATGGGAGGAAACGCATGGAGGACCCTGCTCGTCGCCGTCACCCGCTGCCCCACCGAGACAGGGTAAGTGCCGGGCAGACTGCGAGCGGGCAGGGGGGTCACAGTGGCAGCAATTGATGGGCACAGTGACTGCGTTTGATGGGCACAGTGGCTGCGTTTCAGGGCACAGTGGCTGCGTTTCAGGGCACAGTGGCTGCGTTTGATGGGCACAGTGGCTGCGTTTGATGGCCACAGTGACTGCGTTTGAGGGCACAGGGGTGACAATTGATGGGCACAGTGGCTGCGTTTGATGGGCACAGGGGTTGCAATTAAAGGGGAACAGTGGCTGCGTTTGATGGGCACAGTGGCTGCATTTGATGGGCACAGTGGCTACGTTTGATGGGCATAATGGCTGCGTTTGGGCACAGTGGCTGCGTTTGAGGGCACAGGGGTTGCAATTGATGGGCACAGTGGCTGCGTTTGATGGGCACAGTGGCTGCGTTTGATGGGCACAGTGACTGCGTTTGAGGGCACAGGGGTGACGATGGGCACAGTGGCTGCGTTTGATGGGCACAGGGGTTGCAATTAAAGGGGAACAGTGGCTGTGTTTGATGGGCACAGTGGCTGCGTTTGATGGGCATAGTGGCTGCGTTTGGGCACAGTGGCTGTGTTTGAGGGCACAGGGGTTGCAATTGATGGGCACAGTGGCTGCGTTTGATGGGCACAGTGGCTGCATTTGATGGGCACAGTGGCTGCGTTTGATGGGCACAGTGGCTGCATATGATGGGTACAGTGGTGGCAATTGATGTGCACAGTGAAGCTGCAATTGATGCGTTTTTTTTAAGAATTTTTCAGTTTGCTTATGCCCCCCAAAAAATTTTGAGCACCATCTGCCACTGGTTTATGTGTGTGTGCATTTATGTATATATATACAGTGTGTATATATATATATATATATATATATATATATATATATATATATATAATATGTGTGTGTGTATTTATGTATATGTGTGTGTGTGTGTATTTATGTGTGTTTACATGTATCTATGCACATTTTATGTATGTGCTTTTAATCCTGACCCCCTATATGTGTCCCATTAGATCCGATTTTTTTTTTTTTTGCTTGTTCATAGTACCAGCAAAAAAAAAATGCTGTTCCTCTGAAAAGTGATCCATGCTCAAATCGCTTTTCAGAGGCATTTGACAGCTGGTAAAGAGGCAATATGTTGCCTCCTGACCACCTGTTTTAACCCCTTAAATGCATCATCACTATGCTGCAACTGCATGCAATGCACACAGTTGCAGGGTGGTTGCAGTGGAGCCACTTCAAGGGTGCCCTGACTGGAAAAAGATTGAGAAACACCGACATAGAGGAACCCATCTCTCCATTTTCCTCCTGCAGCCCCTGAATGCCTGTGGGAGGGAAAGGAGGAGAAGCGGGGGGGGGAGAAAACGATTCCTTTACATGCAGCCACCCACTTGCGACCGGGCCCTGGTGTTCCGCCATCGGGCTCGGAGAAAAGAGCCCTGTCAGGGGGGCCCTCCATGGTTTCTTGCATCGGGGCCCTGAAGATTGTAGTTACGCCTCTGCAATGACAGTACATATTTTTAGCACTGATCACTGTATTGGTGTCACTGGTTCCCACAAAGTGTCAGTGTCTGATTTGTCTGCCGCAAAATCACAGTCCTGCTATAAGTCGCTGACCACTGCCATTACTAGTAAAAAAATAAATAAATAAAAATTCCATAAAAATATCCCCTATTTTGTAGACGCTATAACTTTTGCACAAACCAATCAATATACGCTTATTGGGATTTTTGTTACCAATAATATGTAGCAGAATATATATTGGCTTAAATTGATGAAGAAATGTGATTTTTTACATGTCTTTATTGGATATGTTTTATAGCAGAAAGTAAAAAATGTTTTGTGTTTTTTCTAAATTGTCAGGTTTTTTTGTTCATAGCACAAAAAATAAAAAACGCAGAGGTGATCAAATACCACTAAAATAAAGTTCTATTTGTGGGAAAAAAGGATATACATTTTTTTTGGGTACAGTGTCGCACGGCCGCGCAATTGTTAAGTTAAAGTAATGCAGTGCCGTATTGCAAAAAATGGCCTGGTTATGCGGGGGGGGGGGGGTAAATCTTTTGGAGCTGAAGTGGTTAATGATACTATCCAAAGGCAGGGCCATCTTAAGAGCATTATAGGCCCCCGGGCAATACAGTGCACTGGGGCCCTGTCTACACTACGCTATATCCACTGACCACTACACTACACACCACACTAACCTACCTGATTCCTATACAGACCACTACACTACACACTGACCTCTACACACCACACCACCCTACCTATACTGACCATTACTACACAATACACTACCCACAGACCACTACACAATACACTACATACTGACTGCTACACAATACTCTACCCACAGACCAATACGCCACACACACACTACACACAATACACTACACACAATACACTACACACCACACACAATACACTATACACAACACATTACACTATACACTGACTTTTTGGCTGCTTCCTCTCCCCAGACCATATCTACTCCCCCCCGGCCAGCAACAAAACTCACAAGTGAGTCTCTTACCTTTTTTTTCTTTCATGATCTGCTCTGCCTCTGCGCCGCCGCCCGTCACACTGCCAGACTTCCTTCCCTGGCGGGGACATGATCGGTGACCCAGAGAGGAGGAGAAGAAGACATCGGGCACAGACTGCATGCCCCGGCTGGGACATGATTGGTGACCCGGAGAGGAGGAGGAGGATAAGACAGTGGCCACAGCTCACAGTGAAGGCCAGCCCCGTTCTCCCGCAATTGAGGACAGGCCAGTCCCACCTGCCGCACATGACCCCTTTCGCCCAATCACAGGGCGCCAGGGACCGGCCTGAGACTGGACATGGCGGCCAGAGCGTGGGGTCACAGAAAATTGGAGCGAGGGTGACACATAGATGCTTGGCTAGGGTAGCTGGGCAGGTGGGGCCCCCCAATCAAGTGGGGCTCCCGGGCAACTGCCCAGCGTGCCCAATGGAAAAGATGGCCCTGTCCAAAGGTGCCCCCTGTGCTCATTCATCCAGAGTGGGGGCATTATAATACAGAACTGTGTTACTGGCCAGATCACCAGGTGAAAACAGAGAGGGAGAAAAGTTTAAAAAAGAAAAATAATGTAGCCACTGCATCTGAGGATTGGTAAGCTACAATATATTACATTTTGGGTTTAATACCACTTTAACTGAAACATTTGCAAGCGAGCTTGTTATGTTGAGAATCAACAGACTTACTTGCCAGATCACCAGGTGGAAATAAAAGAAAGAAAGCCTAAAAAAACGAACGCGGCCATTACATCAAAGAATTTGTAAGCTGCAATATAATCAATGTTTGCTTTTGGGTTTAGTACTACTTTAAGGCAACACATTTTCATGCATTAAGTAGCACTGCACTAAGGCAGGTCATTAATTTTGAATGGGCTGGCAGCATACCTTAACGTTTAAAAATTTTTTTTAAAAAATGCTGCAATATTTTGGCAAGCATAGCACACTACAATGCATGCTATGTGCATTGTGGTGTACTGTAGGTGTGTTGGCAGCTACTGTGCAAGTGCAAATATATATGGGTATATTTGGATTGATTTACTAAAGAAAAATAGGCTATTCACTTTGCAAGGGGGTTTTTCCTTAGCTACGTGAATAAAATGAAGCTCTGCTGACTTCTATTATCCAATCATGTGCTGGAAAAATACATTTTTTTAAATGTTCTGTGCACACAATTGAGTATCCTTTGCAAAGTGAATTTTCGCAATATTCACTAAGCTAGGCAAAGTGACAATCCCCCATGCAAACTGAACTTTGCCTTATTTATTTCAGGTGCTTATACAGCACCATCAATCTACAAAGCTCTTTTACATATACATTGTATATTCACATCAGCCCCTGCCCTTGAGGAGCTTACAATCTAAGGTCCCTAACTCACATAGAATGGCCAATTTAGACAGAAGCCAATTAACCTACCAGCATGTCTTTGGAGTGTGGGAGGAAACCAGAGTACCCGGAGGAAACCCACATAGGCACAGGGAGACCATGCAAACTCCAGGCAGGAGGTGTTATGGCTGGGGTTCGAACCAGCGACCCTTTTGCTACTAGGTAAAAGTGCTAAACACTACACTACTGTGTTGCATTTAGTATAGCAACCCCAGTGTGTCCTGCATTATTATGCATTGGAGTAACGTGCTGTGAAACGCTCATGTTACAGAAACACTTGCATGTTTACAGCCCTTAACCTAATTTTTCCCCTAAACCTAGGTCTGATGTGAAATGTATGCGATCCTGGCCATAAATTGTGTATTAGAATACAGTATCAGAAATAAATATTTTCACAGCAAGTGTAGCATATCCAATATTCAATTCTTTTATTTTTCTTATTAAGTTATTAAGTTGTGTAGTGTACTTTTTAGGCCCTAACACTGTTCTTTCCATTAGTGTACATTACTGAGACCTTTATATTACAGCTGAAGCTCATACACCTATGTTCTCTGTCTACGTATATATATTATAACATGCTACACATTCATCTGTGTGCTCATAAGGGATTAGACAGCAGATATCTGGAACACCAGTGTCAAATGTTCCACCTGGTTTTATAGGGCTTTTCTGGACAAGCTCCAAATGAATGTGTTAAGTAGAGCAGGATCTTATCATACCTGAGGGATGTGGGATTTGTGATGCATCTGACAGTACTGTAATGAGTGGATTTATTAAAAAAAAAAAAAAAAATGAATGTTTCCTAATTTCCAGAATCTTTAAGCCATTAAATATTTAACGAATAATCTTTGCAACATTTGCTTTTGTTTGCATATGTTTGCAATAAAAAGAAGCATACATTCACATATTTTACAAAACATCTGAAAAAATATAATTAAAAAATATAATATAAAAAAAATAAAATATAACATTTTAGTGAAAAATATATATTGAGTTATTTTTGCAATATTTACCTTGAAGTATTTTTCATATAACTCACATTTTAAAAAGCATGCACTTGCACAGTTTGATTATTGTATTAAATATAGAGTTTTATACATTAGATGCTAAGGCTGGTCATACACTGATCGAACATTGTGTGGGCTCCCCTGCTCGACAGAAGTCAATTGCCAATCAGGCGCAGCCGCTGATCAGTGTATGGTTGCTGCTGTCAGAATACAATAAGGTTCACTTACTAAAGGCAAGTAGACTGTGCACTCTGCAAGTGCAGTTGCCCCAGAGCTTAATAAATGAGCAGAAGCTCTGCAGACCTCCCTCATCCTATCATGTGCAAACAAAAATGCTCTTTCTTTATTTCCCTTGCACGTGATTGTATACTTTTTGCAAAGTGAAGCTTTATCTCATTTAGGCTGCATTGACGTCTGAGCGTATCGTTTTTAGGGTGTTTTTCTGGCATTTTTTTAACACATTTTTGCAGGATTTTTGTACAGGTCAAAAAGTCACCGATGTAAAAAGCAGAAAAACGCCTGTAATCTGTCTAAAAATAAGCTCATGTACTTTTTTGAGCTTCAGATATTTTGCTTCATATGAATGGGATTTTGCTTGTTGGGCGTTTTGGAACTTTTGAGATGAGCGTTTTTCGAGCTGAAAATGCTCAGGTGTGAATGGGCCCTTACCAAAGTACACAGTGTGTTTGCCTTTAGTACATACACCACAATGTCCCAACAGGTGGAATTTCTCCAACTACCTCATTTGTGTGGCTGTTAGCTGAACGAAAAAAAAAAAAAAATGAATTATGTATTGACAGCCTAAGGTGAGCTCTTAGTGAATAACAATAGTTGAGGAAAAACATATCATCCACATAGAGAGTGATTTTTTTTTAGGTATACATATTGATTTACTAAAGGACTGAAGGACAATCAGTTTTTAAAGTAAATGCTATGTTTGCTTTATCCACTTTAATACCAGGCACTTTTACCCCCTTCCTGCACAGGCCAATTTTCAGCTTTCAGCGCTGTCACAGTTTGAATGACAATTGCGCGGTCATGCAACACTGTACCCAGATGAAATTTTTATCACACAAATAGTTCAGTATTTAATCACCTCTGGGTCTTTTATTTTTTGCAAAATAAAAGATAAAAGGCCTGAAAATGTAAAGTAAAACACGATTTTCTTTGTTTCTGTTATAACATTTTGCAAATAAATAATCTTTCTTCATAAATTTAGGTCAAAATGTATACTGCTACATTTATTTGGTGAAAATAATCCAAATCAGTGTATATTATTTAGTCTGTAGCTATACAGTCCACAAACTATGATATATATCTATATATATGTATATATATATATATATATATATATATATATATATGAAAATCGATCAATCCTGATGTACTAACGGCCTATCTCATTTCTTGAGGCCTGAAAATGCCAGGACAGTACAAATATCCCCCAAATGACCCATTTTTAGACAGTTTAAGGCATTTAGTAAAAGGTGTGGCGAGTTTTTTAAGTCATTTTTTGTCACTATTTATTTTGAAAATGAAGACATTTTTAAAAATGTGGTTTTTTTTCACCGCTCTAGGTTGGTTTCCACATGTATCACCTCCACTGCACGCTAGCAGGTGCTGACCCTGTTTGTCACATGCTTGGCTATGACTAAGCATTGACATTGGCGTGAAACACATTAGCTGGACTGCTATGTTCCCTTGTATGTAGTATAGAAAGTCTTTCTTGAATATGTCTAAATAAAGATGATTTTATTGGACGTGCGGCCGACGAGATTCTTCCCTTCTACTACCAAAAAAAGTATTTATTTTTTTCAAATTTTAAATGTATTTTTCTTTTTAACTACAATTTTTGTACATACAGAGTGACCAGAGAAATACAGTGTTACCAGAGCAAACCGTACTACTCCAGGGAAGTGTACCCAGGATTTTTTTTTTTTACACACTGATTGCATATAACTGTACATTTTACAGTTATAAGCAACCATTTTTTTTTTTGGAATGAAAACTATTTGTTTAGTAGTGTTTACTATTGTGAGTAGCCACATCTAATCACATGGTACAAATAGGCTGTAATTGGCCCTGTCTGTACTATGTACCCACTGTGACCAATCACAGAGCTCATCACAATAGTACACAATGAAATGCACAAATCAAAGCCTTTCATTGTGTACAACAGTGATGACATGGTACTGGCAGCAATCTGCAATTTACAGAAATCTGCAATCTACAGTGATCTGTCATAGGCTGTGTCCAGTGGACACAGTGGATGACAGATCGCACCGGAGCGTGACCCGTGGGGCACGCCCAAAGCGTGATAAGGGGAGGACATCATGTGACGTCAAATTACAATATGCCGAGCGGGAGGGTTAAATACCCAATCATGTGCAAGGGAAATGAAAAAATAGGTATTTTGCTATCACATGAATGGATATTCAAAGTGAGCACAGATTCACTTGGTCTACCAACATCCACTTTGATAAGTGAACAGCTTCTATTCCTTTAGTAAATCAACCCCACAGACTTGCACTGTGAGAAGAAGCAGTAAATCACAGCTTTTAGATGGCATTGCAAAGCAGAAAGCAGGGAGAAACATGGTTTGTAAAAATATATATTACATATTCTACATTGTTGTTGTTAGTATTGCATATTTAGTATAGTATTGTTTTGATATTATTATTATTATTATATATTGTTATTATTATTATTATTATTACATATTGTAATAAATAATATAATTCTTTATTGTATTTAAATTGTTTTTTGTATGTTTAGTTGATAATGTTTAAAACAATGTACATTCCTTTTAACGTGAAAACCTGAGTATAACACATTCAAAAATCTGTTATCCTGTTATCAAAAATCCTCAAGCAAAATAAACAACCATATGTGTAACCATTGCAATGTAAATCTTTTGGAAAGCAGACCTTTCAGTAACTTTACTGAATGCATCCTTCACATGTCATTATTCACAGCAACAGTATATTTATCATTATCATGTCAAGTTTGAACCAGCATCTCTGTCCATAAAGTAGATGCTGACTCATAATAATGCCTCAGAACTTGAAATTTAAGCACTACACCACTGCTAAGAGGTCCAAATATAACTTTATTCCAATAAAAGTCAGGGGGTCAATCCAAAATGTAACTAGCTTGTTTCAGGGACCCCTTCATCAGGGCTTCATTGGCAACTAGCTACTGACAAGGCCTGTGTTTGCAATCACACTGGAAAAAAATAACATTAACCACTTGCCGACCGTGTCACGTACATTTGCTGTATCACAATGGCATCGCTTCACATAATCCCGAACCTGTATGGGGCACGTCCGCGCGCCCCCGCCGCGCTCGCAACCATTAGTTTCAGAACCGATCAATCTTCAGGTCCAAGCCAATGATTTATGGCCTGGACATTGCTGATCGGTTCTGGCGAATGAAATTCTTTCCCTGCCTGTGAGTGTAAACACAGGCAAGGGAAGTGATGTCATCTCCCCTCGTGAAACTCTTTTCGTTTCAGAGAGAGAAGAGAGAACATCTCACAGTAAGTTACACCAACACTACACTAACACCAGTACATGTAGGTACACTTGTCACTCCCCGATCGCCCCCCCGGTAACCCCTTCACTCCCTGTCACAGTGTCACCCAGTGTAGTTGTCAGATTTTTCACTGATCACTGTACTGGTGTCATTTGTGACACTAATCAGCATTAGGGCAGTTAGTGGTAGGTCCAGGTAGCTTTAGGCTACCCCACAATACCCTAATAAAAGTTTAACCCCTTGATCACCCCCTGTCACCAGTGATCCCCGTATTAGTGTTACGGTGAAGCTGGTTAGTTAGTTTTTTTTTATAGCATCAGGGTACCCGCCGTATATTACCTAAATAAAGGCATAACACCCTGATCACCCGGCGGGTGATATCAGTTAGGCTTTAGCGTCAGTTAGGGTCTGCGTCGCCCCAGGCAGCATCAGATTAGTGCCAGTAGCGCACGCACCATACACCTCCCTTAGTAGTATAGTGTCTGAACGGATCAATATCTGATCTGATCTATACTAGTGTTCCCAGCAGTTTAGGGTTCCCAAAAATACAGTGTTAGCGGGATCAGCCCAGATACCTGCTAGCACCTGTGTTTAGCCCCTCCGCCCAGCCCAGCCCACTCAAGTGCAGTATCAATCGATCACTGTCACTTGCAAAACACTAAACACATAACTGCAGCATTCGCAGAGTCAGGCCTGATCCCTACTAACACTAACAGTTTTTTTGGTAGCGTTTGAAGCAGTCAATGACAGCCAGGTACTCTTTTTTCCTGTGAGTCTCATTAGTTGTACCAGTAAATTTAGAGGCCAAAATGTCCAATCGAAGGTACACTAGTGAAGAGGCCTACACGTTTCTGAGCATGACAGATGAGAGTGAAGTGGAAGTCACCGATCTGTCAGATTCAGGCTCAGAATACGATCCTGTAGACAGAAGCAGCACCCTGACAGATAGCTTTGACGATGGAGTAGTGGTCCCTGCCAAGGTCAGGCATACCCGACCCCGTTCTTCTGCTGTTGTTGAGGTGCAAGAACCACAGGGCTCTCGTATGGAGCAGAGAGCCAGTACTAGTGCTGCTCATTCTTCTGGTGAACAGCACTGCAGTAACACTTGGTGATGTGGCGAGTCCCATAAGTGCAGTTCAAGCTGGTGAGGTGGCTAGCACAAGTAGTGTCCCACTGCCACCAAGAAGACAAAGACAGCCCCGTCGAGCCCATAGCCCACCACTTCTGCAGTACCTGTACATCCCCCATTCACTGGCCAACCCGGAATTCAGATGGAAACAGTTGATTTTACGTCACTTGATTTTTATTCACTGTTTTTCACGGAAGATCTCTATAGATCTATTGTGGACCAAAGCAATTTGTACGCTGGTCAATTCATCACCGCTAATCCCCAGGTGACCCTTGCCGGAGATTGGAGACCTATTACGGTCTAAGACCTTCCTGGGCCTATCCCTCTTAATGGGCATAACTAAAGAAAGTAAGTTGCAGTCATATTGGTCCACTGACTCAATTCACCATATGCTAGTGTTCTCTGCTTGCATGACCAGGAAACGATACGAGCAGATCTTGCGGTTTATGCATTTCAATGACAATGACTCTGTAGTCCTTGGGGTGACCCTAAATACGATCGGCTCTACAAAATTTGGCCCCTCGTAAACCACTTCAACCAACAGTTTGCAGCCTTTTTTAGTCCCGATTAATTTGTTTGCACTGATGAGTAGGGATGAGCCGAACACCCCCCGGTTCGGTTCGCACCAGAACCTGCGAATGGACCGAAAGTTCGCACAAACGTTAGAACCCCATTGACGTCTATGGGACTCGAACGTTCGAAATCAAAAGTGCTCATTTTAAAGGCTAATTTGCATGGTATTGTCCTAAAAAGGGTTTGGGGACCGGGGTCCTACCCCAGGGGACATGTATCAATGCAAAAAAACTTTTAAAAACGGCCGTTTTTTCGGGAGCAGTGATTTTAATGAAATTTTTTAATGAAAAAAGTGAAATATTCCTTTAAATATCGTACCCTGGGGGTGTCTATAGTATGCCTGTAAAGTGGCGCGTGTTTCCCGTGTTTAGAACAGTCCCTGCACCAAATTTCATTTTTTAAGGAAAAAATCTCATTTAAAACTGCTTGCGGGTTTAATGTATTGTCCGGTCCTGGCAATATGGATGAAAATCAGTAAGACAAACACCATGGGTACCCCCCAGTCCATTACCAGGCCTTTTGGGTCTTGTATGGATATTAAGGGGAACCCCGCACCCAAATTAAAATAAGGAAAGGTGTGGGGCCACCAGGCCCTATATACTCTGAACAGCAGTATACAGGCGGTGCAAACAAGACAGGGACTGTAGGTTTGTTGTTAAGTAGAATCTGTTTGTCATTTTGAACGGGTACATTTTTAACGTGTTTAGCTCCAGACAAAAAATCTTTTTTAAGCTTTTTGGAAAATATAGGGAAGGGTTATCACCCCTGTGACATTTGTTTTGCTGTCTTTCCTCCTCTTTAGAAGATTTCACCTCACTTTTTGTCCCAATGACAAATGCTTTTTGAGCATTTTGGGTTTTTTTTGTGGAACAAGGATTGGAAAGCATCACTGGAAAGGAGAAATGTTTTTCCCATATTAACTCTTACAGGAGAGAATTTCCCTTCCTAGGGGTAGATTTCATCTCACTTCCTGTTGTCTCCTTCCGTATGCAAGTAGGAGTCGTTTGTAAGTTAGATGTTTGAAAGTAGGGGCCTGCCCTATATACTTAGCAGAAATTTGGGCCTTAGGTGTTGTTGTGGCCACAACACTGTAAGCCCTCACAGGGCCCTGCTGTGAAATATTAGATCAAGAATTGTAATTACATGCCCCTGTTGAACAGGGGCAGAAAAACTGGGCCTTTGGTGGTGGTGGTGGTGGTGCTGGTGCCACAACACTGTAAGTCCTCACTCGCTCTTGGTGGGTGCAGAAATGGGCCCTGCTGTGAAATATTAGATCAAGAATTGTAATTACATGCCCCTGTTGAACAGGGGCAGAAAAATTGGGCCTTTGGTGGTGGTGGTGGTGCTGGTGCCACAACACTGCAACCCGTCACAGACACTCTAGTTGGAATGCAGGAACGAGCCCTGCTGCAAAGTATTGCATCAAAAATTGTAATTACATGCCCCTGTTAAACAGGGGCAGAAAAATTGGGCCTTAGGCACTGGGGCTGGTGCCACAACACTGCAACCCCTCACAGACACTCTAGTTGGAACGCAGGAATGAGCCCTGCTGCAAAGTATTGCATCAAAAATTGTAATTACACGCCCCTGTTAACCACTTCAATACCAGGCACATAGACACCTTCCCACCTGGGCCAATTTTCAGCTTTCAGCGCTGTCGCAATTTGAATGACAATTGCGCGGTCATGCTACACTGCACCCAAACAAATTTTTTATCATTTTGTTCCCACAAATAGAGCTTTCTTTTGGTGGTATTTGATCACCTCTGCGTTTTTTATTTTTTGCGCAACAAATAAAAAAAGACCGAAAATTTTGGTGAGATGGTCAGATGGTGCGTCTACCATCTGACCCATAAAATTGTCCTGCAAGACATTTAGGATCTGGCGAGCCTTAGATGAATTCGTGGTTCCCTCTGCCCAGTCTATGTCTGGATAGTTAAAACCCCCCATTATGATAACACTTCCCATCCATGCTGCTAATCCAAATTGTGATAGGAGATTTGTCTCCCCTTCCTCCCTCAGGTTAGGGGGCCTATAGCACTTGTATATAGTCCCTTATCATCCCCTCCAAGAGTTTACATACTATTGATTGCCAGTGTTATTTTCCCCCTGGCTTCATCCCTTTGGAGCTCTAACCATAAGAATTCCACCTCCTCCCTAGCTCCCTTAGTGATGTCATCTCTCATATTCACTTGTACATTATTCTTGATATATAGGTATACCCCTCCCCCTTTTTTACCCTCTCTATCCTTGCGATAAAGGGTATACCCTTGAATGTTTGTCAGCCAATCATGAGAGCTGTTGAACCTGGTCTCTGAAATTCCCAGAAAATCCAAATCCTCCTCGTACAACAGTATCTCTAGTTCACCCATCTTTGTCCGCCAGGCTCCTGGCATTGGTGAGCATGCCACGTAGTTTAGACAGGTTGCATATTATCCTCTTATTGGGTGTTCTGAGATTGCAACTAGGACTTGCTACTATACTTACCTTGGGTTTATGTGATTTGGTCAACCTACTACTAATACCCCCAAAACTACCCTCTGGAATATCTTCCGCGCTGACTATCTCTACCTCTGGACCCCCCCCCCCCCCATTGCCTAGTTTAAAAACCCCTCTAACTTTTTGGCCATCTTCATTCCCACTGATCTTTACCCTCCTCATTTAGGTGCAGTCGTCCCTTCTATAGTACCGGTTATCGACTGAGAAGTCGGCCCAGTCCTCCAGGAACCCAAACCTCTCCTTACTACACCAGCTCTTCAGCCACTTGTTTACTTCCCTAATCTCCCTCTGCCTTTCTGGTGTGGCTCGATGTACCGGTAGTATTCCTGAGAATACTAACTTGGAGGTCGTTTTCCTCAATTTAACTTTTAAGTCCCTAAAATCGTTCTTTAGGACACTCCATCTGCCTCTGACTTTGTCATTGGTGCCAACGTGCACCATGACAGCTGGGTCTTCCCCAGCCCCTCCCATTAATCTGTCTACCAGATCCATGATTTGCCGAACCCGAGTGCCCGATAGACAACAAGCTGTTCGGCGCTTCAGGTCTTTGTTACAGATTGGCCTCTCTGTCCTTCTAAGAATTGAGTCCCCTACTACCAGAACCTGTCTTTCCTTTCCCTTTGCTGCCCCCCCCCCCCCACTCTCAATGGAGGAGTTCTTCAGTAATCCGTGAACAATATATCTACACAGGTACTGAAAATGCAAATGTTCTCTTTTTACAACACTTGGACTGATGAAGGGATTATAGAAGGAAAACCCTTCCACTCATCAGTTAGTATGTGGAACTTCCTGAAATTGCCAGTCTTAATCTTGCAATCTTTACATCTGTCTTGGAGAGGATTGAATGTTTCTCATAAAGAGCGAAGGAGATTACTTGTCTTGTCTGCTATTTCCTTTCATTTTAAAGCTTAACATCAGTCACAAAAACTTTCATTTAAATATATTCTTCAATCACAATAAAGGCTAAAAATCCATTTTGTGTGCACCAAATGTCTTTGTTAAAACCCTGTTATTACCTTGTAAAAATAGCAGTGACATGATCACTGTGCTGTTCTTAGCCTGTGCAGAGAACAGAGCTATGGGAGGGCTCCTGCACCAACCAATGTCAATATTCCCATTGCACATGTTCCTGTAGTAGGATACAGAGACTGGAAACATTACAGATCAATGTATATATTTGCCAACACACCAAGGATTTTCAAATAACATCCAAAGGTTTTATTTAAAGTGATCACATCACAGTGGAACAGTACAACGTTTCAGGGCCATGCAGACTCCTGCACAAATGTAACATTTCAAACTGTCTTATTGCACATATCTGGAAAAAATACACAAAGTACACACATGCCTCTGGTATTCCATTATTTATCCTGAAATTCAGTGCTAAATTATTATAATAATCCTATAAAGGGGAACGTTTGTTCTTTATAAAGGGTCAAGGATAATCCAAAGAAGAGCACTTCTGTCACGCCTACCCCTTGCGCAGGTGGTCATTCACTATAGCTACTGTGTTCTTCACCTATAGTAGTGCCCTTTCCCATAAGGCCTACTAGTACCAGGGTTGCCAACCTCCTGCAACATTTTTTACTGACAGAACATGGACAATTTACTGGCAGAGCACACTTTTTTTACTGACAACCTTAAAAAATTACAACTTCTATTAGAATTGACATCAATCAATATTTAAACAGTATAAACACAATCTGTAAACACTGACAATACCCATAACAGGTAATTGGCCTGGTTTACATTTAAAAAGACCTCACAGCATGACAAATTCTCAGCCACCCTGTTGGAATACAGTTGAAAAAACAGTTCTGTTATGCATGCCAAACAGAGCAATGGGCATGACCAGATTGTGTCTAATATTGGGAGTGGCCTAAAAGAGAATGATTAACCACTTGACGACCACCCTATAGCATATATACTGCTACAGGGCGACCGCTGTGCGCAGCATCATGTATATAGATGTGATCTTGCACTTCAAGGGTAGCAGGCATGAATGTATGCTGCTGGTGGCTTGCTCCCGCTGTGATTATATGCAGTGGGTATCGCACACTTGATGTCCGCCGGCACCCACCAATCATTCAGTACAGAGGCAGAACGGCAGTCTGCCTATGTAAACAAGGCAGATTGCCATTCTGTCAGTAGGGAAGGCATGGACCCTGTGTTCCTGCAAAGCAGGGACAAGAATCGATGTCTTCCCCCAGTAAAAGCACCTCCCACACTGTAGAAAAACACAGGCTAGGCACACAGTTAACCCTTTGATCGCCTCTAATGTCAACCCCTTCCCAGCCAGTGTCATTAGTAGAGTGACAGTGCATAAGTTTAGTACTGATCACAGAATTAGTGTCACTAGTGTCCAATTTGTCCGGTGCAATATCACAGTCCCGCTATAACAGTGGGGAGGTCATAAAGGGATATTAAATACCAGGCGTGTGTGTTATGTACAGAGTGCAGGGTTCAAGTGTGTGCTACATACAGAGTGCAGGGTTCAAGTGCATGCTACATACAGATTGCAGGTTTAAGGGGTACGCTGCATACAGAGTGCAGGGTTCAGGGGTGCACTGCATACAGCATGCAGGGTTCAGATGTGCACAGTGTACAGATTGCAGAGTACAGGGGTGCCCCCTTTTCCGCCAAATACAGTGGTCTATTCCCACCCCCAAACCCCCCCGCTTGACAGTACCTGATAGAGAACTGTGGCTGCAGAAGATCAGAATAGGTTACTCAGGATGAGATTGTAGTGTAGCTGCAGGGCATATGGGGCTGCAGGCACATTCTTCAGCAGCTGTTGCTGCCAGGCAAGTATCTGGTTCTGAATACCTATGTAGAGAGGCGACAGGCGGAGCACAGTTGAGATCACTCTGCAGCCGGAACTAGAGAAGCAGGATTGGCAAAAGTGTCGCCTGCTCCTTCCCCCGCTGACTACAGCCTGCTTTTATTTAAAAATAATACCAACTGGCTTCAAACTCTGTCTGGATAAGTGGCTTCTGGTGCTGCATCAACTCGTCAAGGGGTTCTTTCTTACATGTGCAGAGCCAACACTAACCTGCCTAAAAAAAGGGACTGATTTTTATTGACATAAAATGTTTCTAACGGACATTTACTGACAGTTATAAAAATCACAGATTTTTACAAACTGTCAATAAATTTACTGACCGTTGGCATCCTGACTGGTACTCGGTTGCCCCCAGATCTTATACACAATGCTATATTGCCTGGCTACCATGCTGGGGCAGGCTTGAACTGAGCACAGCAAACAGGTACTTGTGGTTGGCAGAGTGGTCAGTGGCAGTCCAGGTTCAGGGCAAGCTGAGTTCTGAGCATATTCAATATCTGATCTGAGATCATCAACAAGTGAAACCAAACTAGCAGGCAGGGCAAACAGGGAGCTTGGAGCATGTTACAACCGCTTTCAAAAGCAGGAGACTGCAGGCTTGGCTGGCTTAAATTAGGTTTGGTGTCCACCCAGGGAATGACTACATCAATCACCTTGCAGGTTGGCGGACAGACAGACAGGGAGAATTCATCACAGCCAAAACCAGGATGCTGGAATGAGAGCAGCAGATTTTGTGGAACAGGAGCATTACACAAAAGCTGACAACTGCACTGATAAATAAAACCCAATTGTTTATTTCTTCATAAAAAGACAATGCATTTTGGGGACTTTTAGGGTACTCCCCTCACCATGTCTCCAGGCTGACTGCGAAAAGTAGAAATACAGTGCTTTGCAAAAGTATTCCCCCCCCCCCCCCTTGGCATTTTTCGTGTTTTGTTGCCTCACAACCTGGAATTAACATGGATTGTTTGAGGATTTGCATCATTTAATTTACAGAACATGCCCACAACTTTGAACATTTTTTTTGTGAAGAAAACAACAAATAGAACAAAATAACAGAAAAAATCAATGTGCATAACTATTCACTTCCCTAAAGTCAATACTTTGTAGAGCCACCTTTTGCAGCTATCACAGCTCCAAGTCACTTTGGATAAGTCTCTATGAGCTTGCCACATCTTACGACTGGGATTTTTACTGCTCCAGCTCCTTCAAGTTGGATGGTTTGCACTTGTGAACAGCAATATTTAAGTCTGACCGCAGATTTTCTATTGGATTGAGGTCTGGGCTTTGACTAGGCCATTCCAACACATTTACATGTTTCCCCTTAAAACACTCAAGTGTTGCTTTAGCAGTGTGTTTGGGGTCATTTATTCTGCTGGAAGGTGAACCTCTGCCCTATCCTCAAATCACACACAGAGTGGTACAGGTTTTGCTCAAGAATATCCCTGTATTTAGCACCATCCATCTTTCCCTCAACTCTGACCAGTTTCCCAGTCCTGACTGCTGAAAAACATCCCCACAGCATGATGCTGCCACCACTATGTTTCACTGTGATGGATGGTGTTCTTTGGGTGATGTGATGTGTTGGGTTTGTGCCAGACATAGCGCTTTCTTTGATGGCCAAAAAGTAAAATTTTAGTCTCATCAGACCAGAGCACCTTCCTCCATACATTTTGGGAGTCTCCCACATGCCTTTTCGCAAACTCAAAATGTGCCATTTTGTTTTTTGCTGAAAGTAATGACTTTCTTCTGGCCACTCTACCATAAAGCCCAACTCTATGGAGCGTACAGTACGGCTTATTGTCGTCCTATATACAGATTCTCCAGTCTCTGCTGTGGAACTCTGCAGCTCCTCCAGGGTTACCTTAGGTCTCTGTGCTGCCTCTCTGAATATTGCCCTGCTTGCCCGGTCCGCAAGTTTTGGTGTGCGGCCGTCACTTGGCAGGTTTGCTGTTGTGCCATGTTCTTTCCATTTGGTTATGATAGATTTGATGGTGCTCCTAGGGATCATCAAAGATTTGAATATTTTTTTATAACCTAACCCTGACTTGAACTTCTCAACAACATTGTCCCTTACTTGTTTGGAGAGTTCCTTGGTCTTCATGACAGTGTTTGGTTAGTGGTGCCTCTTGCTTAGGTGTTGAAGCCTCTGGGGCCTTTCAAAAAAATGTGTATATGTAATAACAGATCATGTGACACTTAGATTTCACACAGGTGGACATCATTTCACCAATTATGTGACTTCTGAAGATAATTGGTTGCACCGGAGCTTTTTATGGGCTTCATGCCAAGGGGGTGAATATAAATGCACATGCCAATTATCAGTTTTTTTTTTCTGAAAAATAGTTTTATGTATATATTTTTCAAATTTTACTTCACCAACTTAGACTATTGTGTTCTGATCCATCACATATAATTCAGATTATAAAAACATTGAATTAAAGGCTGTAATGTAACAAAATAGGTAAAAAGCCAAGGGGTGAATACTCTTGCAAGGCACTGTAAATTGGTTAAATAGGGCAGCTCTCAAAAGTTCTCATCGCCTGCTCGCGTTTGGCAAGTGGAAATAAGTAGGTTGAGGGTGAGCATGGAGCAAGGCTGCCAATCGTCTGTTATGGACGGCTGCTGCCTGTAAAAGTATGGCCGTGGACAGGCCAGCCCGAGCTAAGATGGGATGGGCAGCAGGGCGTATGGTTGGTGACATCACTGCAGAGGTGCCTTTTACAAACTACGGGCTACAGCAGCCGGGCCGGTCCGGGGACATGGCGGCCCGAATGTGGAGGTATCACATTAGCGCCGGCTGCCGCCTCAAAGCCCTGGATGGTGTGCCCAGAGGAGGGCAAGTACAGGGGAGGCGGAGAGCAGAGACTGGAAACCGGGCGGAGGTGGTACAGCTGTCCTCTCCACCAGAGGGTAGGACTGGCCGGAGAGAGGGAAGACTACAAGTCCCAGAGGACCCTGCGAGCGAAGCAGTGCCAAGGCATTCTAAGACTTGTAGGTCAACAATAATGTCCAATAAGAATGTCTACAGGAGCTGTGCTTCTACCCCCTACCTGCCTGTAGAGTACTGGGACTTGTAGTTCCACATCTGCAGACCAATACCAGGCTGCATGCTGACAGGAGGAGAGAGAGCAGATGGCCAAACACTTTCCAATCTGATTGCAAATGGCCAAAAACTGTCCAATCTGATTGTACAATCTAATCAGCGTACAGCCATATGCAATGTCCTGTAAGATGGCCATACACTGTACAATCTCCTTTAAAGTTGATCTTCTGTCCTGCTCTGGACAGTCTCCTGCCCCTCCAGTTTTATGGTAGAGCCAGTTGGTACATCTACCCACGCACAAGGACTGAAAAGTATTCAGGCATAAGGGGAACTCTGCAGACCCTAACACAAAGGGGAACGTTGATGTAAAGGGCAATACGGCAGAGAGCAGACTCTGATGTAAAGGGAAACACTGCAGACCATAATGTTAGGAGGAATGCTGCAAATTCTGATGTAAGGGACAACTTTGTGGACTGTGATGTAAAGGGGAACTTTGAAGTCTGATGCTTTATGTTAACATTGTTAAATTTGTTGTTGTAAATATTTTTGTAACTTAATTTTGCATAAAACATTTAACAGTGTAATTTCATGAGATAATTTACAAGGGCGTGTTTAGGGGTGTAGCAGGGTAGGGGTTGGGTGGGGTAACTTGTGGCGAATAACTTTTAAGGCCTGATTAGTAGCTCAGGACATCTCTACCGGGGAGTTACAGGCGTTCCAGTACACATTTGTATGTTCCAGCATATGAAATTTAAATAAATAGAAAATCTAAAAGGCTGAGCACTAAAATCTACTTAAAATTTATGAGTGGAAGTCTAACAAACACAGCCTGTTAGATTAAATAAAACAGACTCTCTCCTAACCTGCAAAAAACATTTCCTATTTTCTTAGGCTTTAGCTCACATAAAGAGACCTGAAAGTAATATTTTTACTTAAAGTGGATGTAAACCCTCACATATATCCAATGAAGTAAACAGCCTCAGATGATATGCAGAGATTAAACAAATCTCCCTACAAGTTTTACATGTACATCTCCTGTCTTCAGCTTGCTATATTCTTTAGAATCCTTACATCTTGTTAGAATTTTTACCTCCTCATTCTGCACGGTGAGTGAAGAATTGACTTACACTGGGAGACAGCTGACTGGAGGAAAGGCACCCCCCCTCCACATAGGCAGAGACTTGCAGAGCTGTGCTATGACACGACAAGCTCTCTGCTAATCTATTTATAGCAACCACCCACAACACACATGCCCAGCTGCTTTTATCCCCCATCTCGGAGAACTTGTCAGAATGCTGTCGGGTTTACATCTACTTTAAACCTGGCCCAGTAATTCAGATCAGAATTGGATTTTATTGATCAGTCCACTTTAGCCAGAACAATGGTTATACATTTAAAATATGTATATCGTGTATATTTTTTCTTATTTAACCACTTGCCAACCGCCTACCGCATATTTACTGTGGCAGGTTGGCTCTATTGCGTGAAATCACGTACCTGTACATCGTTTCATGCAATAGCCACTGGGTGGCGCGCTGGAAGCAAAATGGCACGCTGATTAGACACAGGGGATGCTAATGCATATTTTTAGCACAGATCGCTGTATTAGTGTCACTGGTCCCCAAAAAAGTGTCGCAGTCCTGCTAAAAAATCGCTGATCACCATCATTACTAGTAAAAAAATAAATAAATAAAAATCCATAAAAATATCCAATCATTTGTAGAGGCTATAACTTTTGCGCAAACCAATTGATATAAGCTTTTTGGGATTTTTTTAACCAAAAATATGTAGCTAAATACATATTAGCCTAAATTGATGAAGAAATTCGATTTTTTTTTACAGTTTTTTTTATTGGTTATCTTTAAAAAGCAGAAAATAAAAAATATTGCTCTTTTTTTCAATATTGTCACTCTTTTTTTGTTTATAGCGCAAAAAATAAAAACCACAGAAGTGCTCAAATACCACCAAAAGAAAGCTCTATTTGCGGAAAAAAAAGGACATTGATTTTTTTTGGCCACAGCGTCACAATTGTCACAATTGTCAGTTAAAATAATGCAGTGCCGTATCGCAAAAAATGGCCTGTTCATTAAGGGGGTAAAACCTTCCGGGCTGAAGTGCTTAAATAAAAAATATCTTCAAAGGCAGAGTTTAAAACTTAAAAAATACTATTCTTTCCTCCACACTGCCAAGCAGACCTGTTTTACAACTCTTATTAACACCTTCTCATCCAGTCCCCGTAAACTCTTCTCTACCTTCAACTCTCTACTTCTACTTCTACTGACTCACTCACTACCCAGGATATTGCTGAACTCCTTTCTATCGCCCACCTAACCACCTGTCCCCTGGACCCTATTCCCTTTCAAATACTACGGTCGCCCTCTGATTCCATCATACACTCTCTAACCCACATCTTCAATCTCTCCTTCACCTCTGGCATACTTCCCCAATGCTCTAAAACATGCACTGGTCACCCCCATACTTAAAAAGCCGTCCTTGGACCCTACCAAACTTAACAACCTATGCCCTATCTCCTTGCTCCCCTTTTCCTCTAAACTCCTTGAACGCCTGGTTTACAACCAACTGAGTGACCACCTCATTAAGAATAACCTTCTTGATCCCCTTCAACCTGGATTTCGCCCTCAACACTCCACAGCAACTGCTCTTTTAAAACTCACAAATGACCTACTAACTGCAAAAACCAACAGATACTATTCTGTACTCCTACTTCTAAACTTTTCAGCTGTCTTTGACATGGTTGATCACCCCCTTATCCTCAAAAAACTTTACTCCCTCGGTCTCCGTGACTGTGCTCTTCAGTGGCTGTCATCCTACCTATCCCAAGGCACCTTCAGTGTCACTTACAATTCTACTTCCTCTACTCCTCTTCCCTTCTCCATTGGGGTCCCCCAAGGTTCTGTTCTTGGACCTCTTCCCTGGGTCAGCTGATAGCCTCTCACGGCTTTCAATATCATTTCTATGCTGACGACACACAAATCTATCTCTCCACGCCTCAACTCACTCCATCAGTCACTTCATGCATCACTAACTTACTAACAGACATATCTGTATGGATGTCACACCACTTCCTCAAACTCAACTTGTCCAAAACCGAGCTTATAATATTTCCTCCCCCACGTGCCTCTTCCCCTGACTTATCTGTCAAGAGCAATGGAGCAACCATCCACCCATCCCCACATGTCAGCGTGCTAGGTGTTATCCTGGACTCTAAACTATCCTTTCGGCCCCACATCCAATCACTTTCCAAAGCCTCAACCTCCGCAACATCTCTAAACTACGTCCCTTTCTAACCAATGAAACCACAAAGCTCCTGATTCACTCCCTGGTTATCTCTCGCTTTGACTACTGCAACTCCCTCCTCATTGGCTTACCTTTAAATAGACTATCCCCCCTTCAGTCCATCATGAATGCTGCTGCCAGACTCATCCACCTTACAAACCGCTCAGTTTCTGCTACCCCTCTCTGCCAATCCCTCCATTGGCTGCCACTCGCCCAACAAATTAAATTCAAAATACTAACAATAAGTTACAAAGCCATCTACAACTCTGCCCCAGCTACATCACTAACCTAGTCTCAAAATACCAACCTAATCACCCTCTTCGTTCCTCCCAAGACCTCCTGCTCTCAGGCTCCCTCATCACCTCCTCCCATATCCGCCTCTAGGACTTCTCCCGAGCCTCGCCCATCCTCTGGAATTCCCTACGCCAATCTGTCAGACGGTCTCCAAATGTATCCACTTTTAGGCGATCCCTGATAACTTTCCACTTCAGAGAAGCCTATCCTGCCTCCATCTAACAACTGCAGTATTTTCTCCATTAGCTCATCCCCCACAGCTATTACCCTTTTGTATAACTTGACCCTCCCTCCTAGATTGTAAGTTCTAACGAGCAGGGCTCCCTGATTCCTCCTGTATTGAATTGTATTGTAATTGTACTGTCTGCCCTAATGTTGTAAAGCGCTGCGTAAACTGTCGGCGCTATATAAATCCTGTATAATAAAAATAATAGTAATAATAATAAAACAATAGTTTGTTTAAGCATATACAATGAGCAAACTGGTAGTTGGCACATGGTATGAGGAAAGATACTGTGAATATCCTTATTCTTGACAGTGATTGAAAATATTTAAAGTTACACTGTCAGGAAGCAAAAAGGGGGATGACGTTATAGAGCAAAGCAGCAATTATCTGACTCCAAGGACATATATTAGTTCTGGGACAGTAACCTCAACTCTAACTACACTGAAGCTGAAAAAGGTCACCTTCATTTCCAAGAAACTAGCATGCAATCTGCCAGTCAGAGAAGGCAGCTTCTATCCAAGGCTTCTCTCGCTGTCATTCTGTTTCTTGGTAGAACCCTTTTAGTAAAAGAAAATATGAAAGTATAAAGCAATTTGCATAAGTTGAAATACTAAATTCAAGTAATGGCATTGCCAAATATAGTTATTTGATGACACAAGTAGTTTTCTTTTGTCACTGGAAGCATTTCAACCCAGTCCAATGACAACAAAATTCACAAACTGTTCCAAAATAAGCTTTTAAGGATTTGCATTCTTCCTTTTTTTTTTTTCCTTCAGTAGGTAGGTGTCAAAATTGAAAAAGCCTGAAGTAAGTGTATGTGTGCGTGTATGTATGTATGTATATCAGGGCGGACTGACCATTTGGGCACTCGGACACTGCCTGAGGGTCCGGGGCCACTAGGGGGCCCCATCAGGGTTGGCAGCCTCAGTAAAACAGGACCAGTTTGTAAAAATCTGTGGGTTTTTTTTTACATCTGTCCCTGAAATGTCTGGCACCGACATGCTTTGGTGTGAAAATCCTGAGGCTATATCTGCTCCACCTCGCCGCTGCCTCCTCAGCCAGGAACACAGTATACCCGCCCCCCTTCCCCAGCGCGACTTATTTGACATATGAGGAGGAGATGCTGACTGCTGGAGGACAGGAGAGGGAAGAGTGTACAGCCTGCAGTGTGTATGTGTGACTTTGTGTGTGTATACTGTATGTATACTGTTTGTATGTGTGTGTATACTGTGTGTATGTGTGACTGTGTGTAAACTGTGTCTGTGTGTAAACTGTGTCTGTGTGTGTATAGTATGTCTGTGTGTGTACTGTATGATCCATGTGTGCCTACTGCCAATCAACAGAAGTCAACCTATCCCGTACCGTGAAAAATCCACTTGTCATTCGGAGGCAGCTGAATGATGCACTGCCGAAAAAATGCAAACATTTTACAAATATTTACAAAAATGTGAGGGGTGTACTCGGTATATATATATATACTGTGTGTGTGTGTGTGTATATACACACACATTTTGAATATGTCCGTGTGTGCAGTAAATGCCCGGGTGCTCATCCATACAAATCCAAAACAAGTATACAGGCATTAATGGGGGATTTTAGCAGGAACATTTAAAATTCAAGACCAACCAAACTTCCCAAAGTGGAAACTGATTAAGTTAGCTTATTTCATTAAAGGGGTTGAAAAGCTTCATGTTTTTTCACCTTAATGCATCCTATGCATTAAGGTGAAAAAACACCTTGCACTCTCCGGCCCACCGGAGCCCTGTTTTACTTACCTCAGCCCCGAATCTCCGTGGGTGCGATCCCGCATTGCTTTTCCCCAGCTCTTGTGGGCTCTTCATTGGATGATTGATAGCAGCGCAGCCATTGGCTCCCACTGCTGTCAATCAAATCAATGATGCGGTGCACTGGGGGCGGGGCCGAGTGATACACTCAGCGGCTATGGCCGCCGACTGTATCACACGGGAGCTCGCCCGCAAGCTAACCCCCGTGGGAGAGAGCTTCCCAGAGGGGGGTTAGCTCTTACGGGGAGGAGCCAAAACAGCCACCGAGGGACCCAAGAAGACAAGGATCGGGGCCACTTTGTGCAAAACGAGCTGCACAATGGAGGTAAATATGATATGTTTGTTTTTAAAAAAAAAAAAATTAAACCTTTACAACCCCTTTAATGTTCTTTGTACAGTATATATGTTTTTTCCCTTTCTTTGTGCATTTGATCAATATTTGTGTACTTTTGCTTTAAATGTTATTTTTTCCGCTGTTATGTTTTTCTTCCTGTAATAAAAGTAAGGAGGCTACTTATGGGCCTTTTTCTTTACAAGAGCCCTCAGGCACAGGTTAAAAAATATTAAAAACTACCATAGTTTCACTTTCTCTATTTGTTCCAAAGCATTTTATGATAATGATGGGATTTTGGTGACAAAATCTTGGTCATTGCATAAATTTTTTCAGTTTCAATAGTTTTTATTAAACAAAATAATGGTATAAATGAATAACAAGACCAGAAAGTAGAGAGATCTACCATAACGAGTATAACACATCTAGCGAATTGTCAACAACAGTGGACAAAATTCTTTTTTTTACAATTATTTTATTTATTCAAGGAACACGGTCAAAGACAGACATTTGAGCATTCACAGTTTGTTATCTTACATTGCATGTTTACATTTATATACGAGAACATTTTATTATACTGCATCCAAAGGACATTATGACATTTTGCTCAACTGAGACGGCTACCTCCTACTCATTCACATGGGGGGACAGAGATCTGGGGACCTCCTTGGTAAAGGGGACTTCCAGATTCCGTTAAGTCACCCACTGCACCCCCACAACCACCAGGCCAGGGTTGTGGGGAGAAGGCCCTTGTCCCCATCAACATGGGGACAATAGTGCCCCCCAAAGCACCCCTCATGTTGTGTGCATGTGACCTGGTATGGTTCAGGAGGGGGCACTCACTCGTCCCCCCCTTTCCTGGCCTGCCAGGTTGCATGCTCGGATAAGGGTCTAGTATGGATTTTTGGGGGGAACCCATGCAGTTTTTTTAAATGGTCATGGTTGTTAAGGATGCCAGCGGCTGCCCACTCCTTAACAACCAGCTATTCTGTTTTCTGAGAATACAAAAGGAATGCTGAGGATACTAAACAAATTCTGGAATTCTGGAATTTCTGAATACATTTTGTATTTTAAGCATTGTTTATTCAGAAAAGCATTAAACAAAATTTAAGAAAAAACAGCATGGGGTCCTCTCCCGAACCATACTAGGCCCTTCAGATCTGGTATGGATTTTAAGGGGACCGCATTTTGTTTGAAATGTTGTGGGGTCCCCCCAATATCCATACTAGACTGGTGATGTCACCATATATATAGTATATATATATATATATATATATATATATATATATATATATATATATATATATATACAGGGCTTTTTTTCTCAAACAATAGGTGCTGGAACTCAACCACGACCCCCCCCAAAACCCCATCAAATAGTGGGTGTGGTCATATTTCACAAACAGTAGAAGTGTCTTAAAGGGGCATTAAATATCAGGATTACATTACATACAGAGTGCAGAGTTCATGGGGGTTACACACAGAGTGCAGAGCTGTCACTTGTAAACACAGAAACCAGACTTCTGTGTTTACAAGTGATTGTGGTGAGCAGGCACCAAGTTCCCCCTGAAAAAAAGCCCTGTACATATATATATATATATATATATATATATATATATATATATATATATATATACTCTGCAGCATACAGTGTAGCCTATATCTACGGTGCATTCCGTGGTGTACTGTTTCTACTACTTTTCTGGTGGTGTACACAATACAGTGCAGCCGTAGTACAGTAGCTGCTACTTTTCTGGTGGTGTACACAGTAAACAATACAGTGCAGCCGTAGTGCAGTTGCTACTACACTTCTGGTGGTGTACACAGTACACAATACAGTGCAGCCGTAGTACAGTTGCTACTACTTTTCTGGTGGTGTGCACAGTACACAATACATTGCAGCCATAGTGCAGTTGCCTCTACACCTCTGGTGGTGTACACAGTACACAATACAGTGCAGCCGTAGTGCAGTTGCTACTACACTTCTGTTGGTGTACACAAAACAATGCAGCCGTAGTGCAGTTGCTACTACTTTTCTGGT
Source organism: Lithobates clamitans (assembly GCA_037952925.1). NCBI lineage: Eukaryota > Metazoa > Chordata > Amphibia > Anura > Ranidae > Lithobates > Lithobates clamitans. The sequence continues at coordinate 2,335,610 of JBBGZY010000501.1, read as the reverse complement.
GGTGTACACAGTACACAATACAGTGCAGTCGTAAAACAGTTGATACTACTTTTCTGGTGGTTTACACAGTACGCAATACAGTGTAGTGTGGTGTTGCAAAACAATTCCCATCATGTCCGGAAGGACATGATTCCAAGGTGGCAGGTCATGCTGGGTTCTTCCTATCCTTCTTGCTCATCAGTCATCTCTACTGGTGGCCTAATCTCCACTTAGATGTTAAAGATTACGTTAAGGCTTGTCATGTCTGTGCTCAGTCTAAATCTTCCACACAAGCCCCTGCTGGTCTTCTCATGCCCTTGCCCATTCCTAAGGAGCCCTGGTGTTTTCTACCTTCATGGTGTTCCTTCCCATGTCGTTTTGGACAGGGGTGTTCCGTTTACGTCCCGTTTTTGGAGAGCCTTTTGCAAATCCCTCAACATTACCTTGGATTTTACCTCTTCTTACCATCCCCAATCCAATGGCCAGACTGAGAGGGTTAATCAGGACTTGGAGGTTTTTCTGCGTACCTTGGTCTCGGCTCATCACGATGATTGGGCATCACTACTCCCGTGGGCAGAGTTCTCCCACAATAATCATGTCAATGTCAGTGCTCAGAAAACACCCTTTGTCACTGTTTATGGAAGACATCCTCAACTCCCTCTTCCTATGACCTGTTCTTCTGAAATTCCAGCCTTGGCTACTGTTCAGGAATCATTCAATTCCATGTGGGCTGACATTCATGATTCCCTCCAGAAAGCTGCCAACAAATATAAGAGTTTTGCTGACCGTCGCAGGCATAAGCCGCCTTCTCTTCAGCCAGGAGACAAAGTCTGGCTCTCCACCAAGAACATCAGACTCTGGGTTCCTTCTCTCAAATTTGCCCCAAGATTCATTGGTCCGTACACCATAACTTCTAAACTGAATCTGGTTTGTTTCAAGCTCCAGATTCGCAAAAGCCTCAAAATCTCTAACTCCTTCCATGTTGCCCTTCTGAAGCCTTTAGTCCTCAATCAGTTCTCTCATCCTCTCTCTACTGCAGTGCCGGTCTCTTAGTCCTGAGGAGAGGTCGTGGATCAAGGCTTCTGAGGTCTTTGCACCTCGTCTGTTGAGGAAGTTTCATTTGAAGTTCTCCTCTAAACCTGGTCCCAGGCGGGGAAGGGGGAGGCCTCGTAAGAGGGGGTACTGTCATGGTTATGCAATAGAGTTTTGTCTGTCAGCTTACCTGTCTCCATGTGTTCATGTCTAGAGACCAGCTGACACTCACCTGACTGCTTTTATAATCTCTCCTCTAGCATGGCTCCACCTCAGCTCCTATCAGAGAACTCTATATTAACCTCTGCTCTGCAGGCCTGCCCTGCTGATCAACCTTTGTGTGTTCTGGCTTCCTTTTTCCTGCCTGCCGTGTGCTCTACGTTTTTTTCTGTTACCGACCTTGGCGTGTTCTCAACTATTCCTGTCTGCTTGTGACCCTGACCTTTGGCGTGTCCCCGACTATCCCTGTTTGCCTGTGACCCTGAACCTTGGCGTGTACTCTGTTGTCCTTGTTTGCTTTTGGTCCCGACCTTGGCTTATTCCCTTACTATCCCTATCCTCCTGTTGCCTACTGTGGGTGGGAGCTGGGGGTCGTGACCTGGAGCCAGTTGCAGCCCAGTCCATCCTCACCACTAGAGGCTCTGGTGAACACCTGCTGGCTCTTAGACTCTGCGCCCCAGGGAATCTTACGCTCTAACCCTGGCGGGTTAGAGCCCTGCCTTCCTTACCAACCTGACTCCCATCTGTAGCAGTCAGCCGTAGGGTCCACTACCTTGCAGTGCACTCCTGATCCCAACGGTGTGCATCTGTCACCTAGCCTCAAGGTGACCTGACACACAGCCAACAGCAAAGAAATAGGACAAGCGTGCCCCACGGCCACCTGAAGAGGATCCACCATGTCCACGACCAGCACTGTTGACTGTAGACACAGGGCCTGCTTGCCCTCTTTTTGTGGCCTGTGAGCGTCTGCCTCTCCTTGATGGCCTTCCGGTCATGATGTATATTTTGTTTTGCAACACCGCACTACACTGTATTGTGTACTGTGTACACCACCAGAAAAGTAGTAGCAACTGCACTACAGCTGCACTGTATTGTGTACTGTGTACACCACCAGAAAAGTAGTAGCAACTGCACTACGGTTGCACTGTATTGTAATTACAATTTTTGATCTAATATTTCACAGCAGGGCCCATTCCTGCGCACACCAAGAGTATCTGTGAGGGGTTACAGTGTTCTGGTACCACCAACACCTAAGGCCCAATTTTCTGCAGAGTAAATAGGGCAGGCCGTATAGTATATATATACTTCTGTTCAGAGAATATAGTGCCTGGAGGCCCCCCACGCCATTTAAAAAAAAAAATTGGGTGCAGGGTTCCCCTTAATATTCATACCAGACCCAAACTTTTTTTTTTGCCTTTATACATGTCCCCTGCGGCAGGACCCGGGTCCCTAAACACTTTTTATTGCAATAACTTGCATATAATGCATATAGCGCAGTGCCGGTCTCTAAAGATAATCAGGAGTACGAGGTTAGCCAAATTTTGGATTCAGACTCTGTAGAGGCATTCTCCAGTACCTCGTGCATTGGAGGGGGTTTGGTCCTGAGGAGAGGTCATGGATCAAGGCTTCTGAGGTCTTTGCACCTTGTCTGTTGAGGAAGTTTCATTTGAAGTTCCCCTCTAAACCTGGTCCCAGGTGGGGAAGGGGGGAGGCCTCGTAAGAGGGGGGTACTGTCATGGTTATGCAAAAGAGTTTTGTCTGTCAGCTTACCTGTCTCCATGTGTTCATCTCTAGAGACCAGCTGACACTCACCTGACTGCTTTTATAATCTCTCCTCTAGCATGGCTCCACCCTAGCTCCTATCAGAGAACTCTATATTAACCTCTGTTCTACAGGCCAGCCCCGCTGATCAACCTTTGTGTGTTCTGGCTTCCTTTTTCCTGCCTGCCGTGTGCTCTATGTTTGTTTCTGATACCGACCTTGGCGTGTTCTCAACTATTTCTGTCTGCTTGTGACCCTGACCTTTGGCCTGTCCCCGACTATCCCTGTTTGCCTGTGACCCTGAACCTTGGCGTGAACTCTGTTGTCCTTGTCTGCTTGTGGCCCCGACCTTGGCTTATTCCCTTACTATCCCTATCCTCCTGTTGTCTACTGTGGGTGTGAGCTGGGGGACCCTGGAGGTTGCGACCTGGAGCAAGTTGCAGCCCAGTCCATCCTCACCACTGCAGGCTCTGGTGAACACCTGCTGGCTCTTAGACTCCGCGACACAGGGAATCTTGCGCTCTAACCCCGGTGGGATCAGTGTTGGTGTTCCAGCGGCCCTGCCTTCCTTACCGACCTGACTCCTATCCACAGCAGTCAGCTGTAGGGTCCACTACCTTGCGGTGCACTCCTGATCCCAACGGTGTGCATCTGTCACCTAGCCTCAAGGTGACCTGACACACGGCCAGCAGCAAAGAAATAGGACAAGCGTGCCCCACGGCCACCTGAAGAGGATGCACCATGTCTACGACCAGCACTGTTGACTGTAGACACAGAGCCTGCTTGCCTTTTTTTTGTGGCCTGTGAGCGTCTGCCTCTCCTTGGTGGCCTTCCGGACGTGTTGTATATTTGGTTTTGCAACACCGCACTACACTGTATTGTGTACTGTGTACACCACCAGAAAAGTAGTAGCAACTGCACTACGGCTGCACTGTATTGTAATTACAATTTTTGATCTAATATTTCACAGCAGGGCCCGTTCCTGCGCACACCAAGAGTATCTGTGAGGGGTTACAGTGTTCTGGTATCACCAACACCTAAGGCCCAATTTTCTGCAGAGTATATAGGGCAGGCCGTATAGTATATATACTGTACTTCTGTTCAGAGAATATAGTGCTTGGGGGCCCCCCACACCATTTTTAAGAAAAATTTGGGTGCAGGGTTCCCCTTAATATCCACACCAGACCCAAACTTTTTTTTGCATTTATACAATACAACCCGGGTCCCCAAACACTTTTTATGGCAATAATTTGCATATAAGCCTTTAAAATTAGCACTTTTGATTTTTCACGTTCGTGTCCCATAGACCAACGGTGTTTATGCGTTCGAACAAAATTTTGCATTTTCGCATGTTCTGCTGCGAACCAAACCAGGGGGTGTTTGGCTCATCCCTATTCTTCACCACAAGATAATCCAATTCCAAGTTATTTCCTCACCTAAGTTTCCTCTGGTTATTGGTTATCCTTGGCTACAGAGGCACAAACTCTCTTTTGATTGGCTCCGTGCTGAGGTTCTCTCCTGGTCACCACAATGCAGTAAGACATGCTTCCAGAGGGTAGCCAAGGTCCTGTGCACCTCTTCACTCTCCTCCCTGCCGGAGGAGTACCGCGATTTTAGTGATGTCTTTGACAAAGGTCGAGCCGGTAGTTTTCCTCTACACACTGGCCATATCATTACGTAATTGACCTTCAACCTGGTGCCATACCCCCTCGTGGCCGGGTTTACCTTTTGTCGGTCTTGGAGGATAAGGCCATGGAGAAGTATGTTGAAGACGCACTTTCTCGAGGTTTCATCCGCAAATCCTCGTCTCCTGCTGGTGCTGGTTTCTTCTTTGTGAAGAAGAATAGTGGTGAACTGTGACCTTGTATTGATTATAGGGGTCTCAATCATTTCACAATTAAGAATGTCTATCCAATTCCATTGATTACGGAGTTATCTGAATGCCTCAAGGGAGCAACGGTTTTCACAAAGCTTGATTTGAGAGGGGCATACAATCTCGTGAGGATTAAGGAGGGCGACGAGTGGAAAACTGTGTTTAATACCAGAACAGATCATTATGAGTACCTTGTAATGCCTTTTGGCCTTTGTAACGCCTCAGCAGTTTTCAAGGAATTTTTTAACGATGTCCTCTGAGATTTGTTGCAGTTATGTGTGGTGGTTTATCTCGACGATTATCCTCATATTTTCCAAGTCCCTGGAGAGATGTTTGTCATGTGCTTCAGAAACTAAGAGAGAACAATCTCTATTGTAAATTGGAGAAGTGCGAATTCCATTGTGAACAGGTTAAATTCCTGGGTTATGTCATTTCCACTGCTGGTTTTTTCGATGGACCCAGAGAAACTTTCACCAGTCCAACAGTGGGTTTACATCCTCTGCAGCGTTTTCTTGGCTTTGCCAACTATTATCGGAAGTTTATTCATAACTTCTCGTCTCTGGTCAAGCCCCTGACTGATATGACCAGAAAGGACAGTAACCCACAGAGTTGGTCCCCGGAGTTCATTAAGGCCTTTGAGAGTCTCAAGGCTGCCCTTATTTCTGCTCCTGTGTTGGCACATCCTGATCCTATGTTACCTTTTAACCTTGAGGTTGACGCTTCTGAGACTGGAGTTGGCGCCCTTCTGTCTGAACGTCCTACCTCTGAGAAGGCTATGCATCCTTGTGGCTACTTTTCAAAGAAATTGTCACCTATGGAGTGCAATTACGAGATTGGTGACAGAGAGCTGTTAGCGATCATTTTAGCCATGGGCGATACGAGGGACGCAGTGTGGACGGGAGAGTGGCCGTCATCTTGCTGATAGGAAGCGATGGATGCTTTCTGTTTTGCCTGTCTTTTATATACCGCATGTGAGTTTTTTTCTACTTTGTGCCAAGAAATTAAGCTTGATGTCAGATGTTTGCGCAATGAGAGCCTTTTTTTCCTTTCTCATGTGATTACCAGGTTGTACCTGTGGCGATACTCTGCTTGGCTACTGAGTCATATTCACCTGGCTTGTCAGTGAAAGAGGGACCTCTCTAACGCAGGGAATCATATGGAGTGGAGATCCAATTTACCATACATCTTTTATTGTGTATATCCAATGCACTGGCGGTATGAGTCAGTATTATTGGGTGTTGGTGATGGCTCTTACTCTTCAGCTTTCTGTGATGGATTCCTGAAATCTTTTTGATGGACTTTACAATTTATCAGAATTATATGATGAACTTATTGTTCCTTATTGCCATACATTAGCGCTGCACTTTCTACTTATAATAGTTTTATCTTCCATTAACTGTTTGAGGGCTAACCTCTCATCACTCGTTAAATTATCACGCAACATGGTATCCCCCCCCCCCCATTGTCTGATGTGCTAGGGCTGTTAAATCTCGTTCAATGGCTTTTTGTAATTTTGCCATCTCAGAGGTATGAGAATTTACAGGATAAATGTCCAGGGTTGCCACATGGCTTATTATGTCATCATATGCAACTTTAATAGGGTTGATGGGATTTCAATATATTTTCCCCAACTTTTACCGCCCATCTTGCATGTATTAATTTATTATGATTTGTTTCTTTTCTTCTATTGATTCTTTAATTTTGTTTGAATGTTCCACTTGGTGAATATTTGTTTTTATGTGTTTATACTTGTATGTTTTGATGTAATCATTGATCAAGGTTGTCAGTTGCCTCTGATTGACGTTCCCCTAGCACCTGTACAGGGGATGGATCTATATAACACGTATCAGTTAGGCATATCTTTGTAAAGATTAAGCACATTTCTGTTATGTGAAACGCGTCTACCTTGACCACTGCTGGTGTCCTCTGGTGTCATTTTGGATATTTTCATATTCCAATAAACTTTACTTGGAGCCCACGTGAGTTGCAGCCATTTCTTATTTTGAGGAGTTGTAAAGCCAGCAGCTTTGACAAGCTTGAATTTAGATGCTGGGCATGTGGGTGGCAGTGACTGTATTTGTTTTTCACTGCAACAGCTGGAGCAGAGAAATTTGCCTGCTACAGTCTACAGCTGGTGGTATGCTGCTGGCAGGCATACTGCAAGGACCTGTGACAACCTTTGCTATATCATCATCCCTGTCAGTGGAGGCTGCTGAGAGGTCATGAGGTATAGCGGGGGGGGGGGGGATGAAGACTTGTCTGGGAAGATGGTCCCACGGTAATGGAGATGGCACTCAAAATTGCAGGTCATATCACATGTAATAAAAATGAAAATACATAGTGCACACTGCGTGGCTAAAACAAATGTAATTTATTAAAAATTGAGGTACTCACAAGCACAGCACTATGCCCTAGTGCTGGAATAAAAGTAAAATGTCATCAAAGGATAACTTGGGTTAGATGGTGGCTGCAGTGATGTCCAAAAGCTCCCGCACGCGTTTCGTCCTCCTCTGGACTTCGTCAGCGGTTAATGGAGATAAAAGACATCACATCTATATATATAGAGCCCAAATAATCTATTTCCTGTAAGGTAAAACACCCCCCTAGGGAACCGTCCAATCAGCTCCGGCTATCATGGGGTCAAAGGGATTGCTTCCTACCAAACCTACTGAATCACTATGGTGACCCAGGCTCATGTGTCATGATGCCCGGTCATGTGACATTAAAAAGCAGGAAACACCTATTAGCAAGAGGATTGAATTTCAAAGGCCGTCGTGACGTCATTGACGCCGGGACGGCCGGTCATGTGACCCTCTGTTCTTTATTATCAGCTGAAGCTGGAACTCACTCTAAACCAGAGCCCCACCCCCAGTATTCAAAGCCTCCCTCTCAGGCCGTCACTCCGTAAGCAGAACGCCCCTTATAGGTATGTGTTAGGACGGCCGCCGTGACGTCATTGACGCCAGGACGGCCGGTCATGTGATCCCACTTACGTGTTGGTTAATACAGGCTAAGAACAGAAACAAGCACTCCGGAGGCGGGACGCTCCTATTGATATTGGAATGGCCGTCATGACGTCACCGACGCCGGGACGGCCGGTCATGTGATCCTACTATCGGAGCTGGAACGCAGACACATACAGAGCACCGCCCCCAGTAGCCAGACCTCCTCCCCAGGCTGTCCCTATGGCGATCAGCAAATTAGGGCTTCAGCCTTTGTTCAGCCTGTTTATTATTAATTGATTGTAACATCCCAATGTCACCACTCTAATATCAAATGCTGGGCCCATGAATAGAACAGAATTCCTGTTCACATTACATGCCCTCAGCTAGAGGAAAGAATGGGAAGGGGATTTAAAAAGAATATTAGTAAAAATGATTCATACTTATAAAATCAGCACATGGAAAAAATCCCCATATGCTATACAAACGACCTCACTGCAGCCACCACAACACACCCACCCTAAACCTCCAATTCACAATCCAAATGGATAAACATATTAAAATATTGTAAATCCGGTAATATCGATTCACAATCTTATTATACACAACACCCCCATATCGAATTATGTACATATGGTATATATCGATTCACAGTCTTAATATACACAACACCCACATATAAAATATGAGTATCAATACTATAATAAAAATGCACAACTAACATTCTATAATGATACGCCATGCAAATATTGCTCTCTAACTCAATATGCTAAGGTACAGCAATCCGAAAATTACCCCATAAAAGTTATTTATCAGAGATGAAACAATTTAAGTCGAATTCGACATTGAGTCCCGTGGGTACCCCCACTTGGGTCTCATACACCCAAAATGACTCGCGGCGGCTCAATTGTCGAATAAAGTTCCCCCCCCTCCAATGAGGGGTCACTTTTTCAACCCCCCAAAATTTTAATTTAGCAGGGTTTCGAGCATGGAATAGTCGAAAATGCTTGGAAACATTGTGAGTTACCAAACCTTTTTTGATGTTATTCACATGTTCTCCTATTCTGATATGCAGAGGTCTAGATGTTCTGCCTATGTACTGGAGGCCACATTCGCACTCCATCATGTACACTACCCCTGTGGTAGAACATGTGATGAAGTCTTTAATTTTATATGATTTCTTGGTTGCTGTGGCGATAAACTCTTTACTTTTTTTAATATTAGATTTGGCCTGTTTGCATGGTGGACACTGTCCACAGGCATAAAATCCTGTCAGTACATTGAAAATTCTATTCTCAAACGGAACAGGTGGATCGATCACCCCAGGGGCCAACTTGTCACGCAAAGAGGGGGCCTTTCTATAAACGAACTGAGGAAACTGAGGAAGGACAGGACCAAGCACTCTGTCCAGTCTAATGCCGCGTACACACGGTCGGACTTTTCAGCTACAAAAGTCGGACAGCCTGTCCGACATACTTCCGGCGTACCTTCGGCGGACTTGCGGCAGACTTTCTTACGAACGGACTTGCCCACACACGACCACACAAAAGTACGACAGCTTAGTACGCGGTGACGTACACCAAGTCCGACGAGACTATAAAACGGAAGTTCAATAGCCCGTACGACACCCTTTGGGCTCCTTCTGCTAATCTCGTGTTTATCTCGTGTTAGTAGAAGTTTGGTGAGAGACGATTCGCGCTTGTGAGACTCGTATTTTTCAGTTCGTTTTAACTGTTGTTCAGTCTGTGCTTGTGAGGTTTGTATCTGCTTTTCAGTGCGTTTGGTCAGTTGGCATTGAGAAATCTTTGTTTTATTGGCCGCTCGTTCCTGATTTTCAGGTCGTTCTTCACAGGCCTTGCTGTTCTTCAGTGCGTTCTGTTTAGTGCGTTCTGACCAGCCGACCGTTTTGAAGCCATGTTACCTGTACGTACTCGTCGTAGAGCTCGTGCATTGTATGTGCTTGGTGCTGTAGTTTATTCTTCAGCCCAAGACCAGTCCATGAACAGGGCGAGGAGGAGTTCATGGACCAAGAATTGGTTGCTTCAGCGTGACCAGTTCTGTCACATGCCTTTGCTCCGTGAGATCCGTGAGAATAATCCTGAGGATTTCAGGAACTTTCTCCGGATGACGGACCCCGTTTTTGACCGTTTGGTGGCTTTGCTGACCCCCTATATCAGCAGGCAGGATACCTGCATGAGGCAAGCCATCACTCCGGAGCAGAGGCTGGTCGCTACCTTGCGGTATTTGGCCACAGGGAGAAGCCTGCAGGACCTTAAGTTCTCGACAGGCATCTCCCCCCAGGCTCTGGGGATCATTATCCCAGAGACCTGTTCTGCCATCATACAGGTCCTGCAGAAGGACTATATTAAGGTAAGATATTTTTCTTTTATTAGCATCACATGTTCTTTTATGTAATCTTTGATAATGTAATGTATTTCTTGCTTCAAACACTACTTCCCATCATTGCAATATAGTGTGAATGTCCCCTTTTTATCCTCACACATGCTGGAATTTTTTCCTGTTATTTTTTGTCATGCATGTATAGTTTCCTTCAATAACCTTCCCAGCATGAAGTGATGGGAACATATCCACCTAGTCTACTCATTTTGAATGTATTTTGTTGGAGTGTATTTAGTGTGCTTATAATTAGCAATTAGCTAGATTTCACAACCCCCCCCCCCACCTGAACTCACTCCAAATAGTGTGCTGCTAATTAGCAATTAGCTAGATTTCACAACCCCCCCCCCACCTGAACTCACTCCAAATAGTGTGCTGCTAATTAGCAATTAGCTAGATTTCACAACCCCCCCCCCCACCTGAACTCACTCCAAATAGTGTGCTGCTAATTAGCAATTAGCTAGATTTCACAACCCCCCCCCACCTGAACTCACTCCAAATAGTGTGCTGCTAATTAGCAATTAGCTAGATTTCACAACCCCCCCCCCCCACCTGAACTCACTCCAAATAGTGTGCTGCTAATTAGCAATTAGCTAGATTTCACAACCCCCCCCCACCTGAACTCACTCCAAATAGTGTGCTGCTAATTAGCAATTAGCTAGATTTCACAACCCCCCCACCCCCACCCTCGTTAAAATTTGCTTGAATGTTCTGTGGTGTTGATTTGTCTAAAGCAAATCTATGTTGCACTTTGCAAAATGCATGTGCACTCTACAAGTGCATTTGTTCCAGTGCTTTAGTAAATGAGCAGAAGCTCTGCTGATTTCCATCATCAAATCATATGCAAGCCTCAAAGTGTTTTCATTATTTGCCCTTGCCTGTGATTGTGTACTCCTTGCAACATGAATGCCTTTTGACATTACCTCATTTACTGTAAGCTGGTTAGCAACTGCACCTGCAGAGTGCGACAACTGCAGTCTTGTAGCCTTTTTAGTCCCTAAATTCCTGCGTGTCGTTAAAGTAATTTTTTTTAGGGATTTCACAACCCCCTAAAATGTAATCAATGTTCCATCAGAGGGGGTGAGCAATCTGATAAGTGTGCCTTTTTCCATATTAGTTATTCCAGAAGAATTAAATTATTGAATGTTATACTGATGCTGGGGAATAATGTTTTTAATTGTCTAATTTTCTTGCAATGTTAGCTTCCAAATTAATTGATTTTGGTTTTCTTGTTTGATTCCCCAGTTTCCTTCAACGCCACAGGAATGGCAGACTGTGGCATCCCATTTTGCCAGCCGTTGGGACTTTCCCAATTGTGGAGGGGCTATAGATGGGAAACATGTCCACATTGTGCCACCACACCATTCGGGGTCATATTATTTTAATTATAAGGGGTTCCACAGTATTGTTTTAATGGCGGTGGTGTCGGCACACTATGATTTTTTATATGTGGACGTGGGGAAGAATGGCCGGATGTCGGATGGAGGAGTATTTGCCCAGACGGAGTTCTGCCAGCGTCTCCAGAGTGGTGGCCTGGGATTGCCACCTGATGAGGATAACGTGGAAGGACTCCCCTTTGTCTTCATTGCCGATGAAGCCTTCGCTCTCAGCAAGCACCTCATGAGGCCATTCCCCCAAAGAACCCTCACCCCGGAGAGGAGGGTTTTTAATTACCGGCTGGCCAGAGCTAGAAGAGTGGTTGAGAATGCGTTTGGAATTCTGGCCAGCCGGTTCCGCCTGTTTCAAACAGCCATTAATTTGGCGGAATACAAACTTAATTTTATCATTTTATCGTGCTGCATTCTGCACAACTTTTTAAACAAGCATTCTGCCAATTATATAGGCACAGTTGGGCCTGAGGCCGGACAAATAGAAGCCAACCTTACAGGCCTGGATACTGTCCGTACTGGCTTGGCCCCCCAAAGTTCCCGTCAAGTTAGACAGCAATATGTTGATTATTTTATGGGTAGGGGGGCCATTGCAATGGGCCAGGATATATAATTTTTTTACAATAAAAAAAATATTGCTGAAATCTGGCATTATATTTATTGCTTGCCTTTCTTTTGGGCTGTCTCCTAGGTTATGGTCGAGCAGTTGTAGTGCCAACTGTATTTGAATTTTAAAAATGTCTAAATAAGCTCCATTGCCACTGTAAACAACTTTTTGACAATTATAACCAAACTGATACTGAGCCTTGAAATAACAAACCACACATTTGTTAAAATCCTATAAGGAGATGTTTTTATTAATGGTTGTTATGCATTCAGTTCTGCATTTAGTATAAAATGTTCATAGACAAAAATATAATGGTATCTTAATAATGTAGCAAAATATAATTATATTTAAATATTTCTACCTAATCCACAAAAAAATATTTTTGGTTTTTTGATTTTCGAAAACAGGCTTTTTTTTTGTTGGAAAATCAAGTTTTGTTTTTTTTTAAAAGCAATTTTTTTTTTTTTTTTGTTTTTTAAAATCAATTTTTTTATTTTTTTTGTTTTTTAACATTAATTATTTTTCTTTTTTTTGGTGTTTTAAAATCACTTTTTTTTTTTTTGGGTTTTTTAAAATCAATTTTTTTTTTTTTTTGGTTTTTTAAAATCAATTTGTTTTTTTTTTTTGTTTTTTAAAATCAATTTTTTTATTTTTTTGGTTTTTTAACATTAATTATTTTTCTTTTTTTTGGTGTTTTAAAATCACTTTTTTTTTTTTTTTGGTTTTTTAAAATCAATTTTTTTTTTTTTTGGTTTTTTAAAATCAATTTGTTTTTTTTTTGGTTTTTTAAAATCAATTTTTTTTGTTTTTTGGTTTTTTAAAATCACTTTTTTTTTGTTTTTTTGGTGTTTTTTAGAAAATCAATTTTTATTTTTTTGTGGATTTTTGAGGTATATACGAGAAACAGCCCTCCTTTTTGACATTAGGTTAAACAGCCATTTATGTTCTGCCAAAAAAAGAAAGAGAAGGCCCAGAATGGGGTCAGCAAAACAGGAAATGAAGGACATGATTGATGTTTTGGGGTTTAAAAAAGGGCATTTAGATTCGACCCAAAACATCAATCATGTCCTTCATTTCCTGCTGCATACGATCCAGCCGATTACGCATTTCATCCATGTCTTTATTCCAGGC